>CAFUXE010000113.1:189846-200494 GCA_903364295.1 Serranus cabrilla | reverse complement strand
AAAAGGAATATGTCCAGCCTGAAATATTTATATAATATAAAATAAAACATTTGGGGAAAAGACATCTAATCTCAGCAAATACAGGACTTAATATCATGTTATAAAACACATGGACTTACTGAAAAAAAGCAACTTATTAAGCAACTTAAAATAATTACTGTAATTGTTAACACTTAATTTAATTGTTTTCCAATCAAATTAATGACTTAGATCAAATACGTATGTTTGAAGTTGAGTTTAAATATAAATTGAGTTTTATCAAATTATGTAAATATTTGAAGTTGGTTAACAATTTGTTTTTTGTGTGTAAAGACTCTTGAGAATATTAATAATTTTTTTTAAGGGAGTTAAGAGAGAAACGCCACTTTTTCCAAACTGGTGATCAGATTTTTGTCTCTAGCCACAGGACTTTAAACGAGTGACATGTGAAAGAAAAGACTAATCTGTCGGCTCACTCACCTTTACAGGTCCAGCTCAGCCCCAGCACAACAAACGCCCTCAGAATCAACATCTTCACGGTGTTCAGGTCACCAGCTGCGGCCGTTTCTCCCCAGCAGTCCAGCTGTTCGCTAAACCTGCCTCTGATCTGCAGCAGCTGCAGCTCGATATGTCGCCCTGTGATGTAGCTGCAGTCCTGCTGTTCACAAAGAACAGTTAACTCTGAGGGAAGTTACCCAATCCCATCACCGCCGCCGCCGTCGCCACCACCACCGCAGCCGACACCTTCCAACACAACCACCCAGCCCACTTTGTTCACTCGCCCTCTTTTTTCAGAGGCCCTGCGGATATCTGGACAACTTCCTGCCACTGTGTGCAGAAGAATAGGAGGGTGATGACCGTGAGTGCATGTGTGTGTGTGCATATTTGTGGCTCTCGACTTGAAAAAAAACACACACACAGTATTGGGTATGTGAGCTGTTGAGGGCCGTTATTTAAATGGGTGTGAGGGGACGGCGTGGTTTGAATTTGACCTTTAGAAAGAAACCGTTTTGTCTCGCTGCGAAGTTCAGAAAACATGACTGTAAGTGCCTCTTAAAGGACTCTGTAACCTGCTTCTGTTGCTCTTATTTAATCTACAAACAAAAACAGAGCAGATCAATAAGAACCAATAACTTGAGCAGGTAAAAGTGCTTCAAGGCGTTTGACCTTTCATATTCACTTCTTAAAATCCCAAACAACAGATAAACAGATTAATGTTTTAGTATTTTTCACACACATTATGACACATTCTTGTTTTAGTCTTGAACTAATAATGATGGCAGACAAAGAGAATTTACATTTAAAAAAAAGAAACATTCTTCATATAATAACAAAACTACAAGGACAATCGGAGACCGAACCAAGACCATGTCATATCTCGCAACGAAAATGAAAATTCCTTATCAGTCTCATGATTGGAGCATCTTGGAGCATGCTACAACCTCCCACCAAGTTTCAAGAAATTCAGGTTAGTAGTTTTTCTGTGATCCTGCTGTCAAACAACAGGAACACGACCTCCCTGATGGAGATAACACACATAGTGCTTCAATAATTACACTTAAGTGTTCAGCTGCATAAAGACAGGATTGTTGTGACAGTGTGAGTCTGGAAGAAGAAGCACAGCAGCAGGACTGAATGAAATGTGAGATCATTAAGTCATTCTGGGAAAAGTCTTCATGTTGAAGAAACAAACAACCTTTCTGTCTCTACTGGTGACCCGTTTTCTGTGGTTGTGACACTGGAGCTCCTCTTTCCAAGCAGTATTCCTCCCAAAGCTCATTAAACAAATTCCCAGTCGCACCAAAAGAACACCCTTGATCCCTTTTGGGGTCGCACAATCCCAAGTCCCTTTTTTTAAACACAGCACAGAAAACCTGCCGAGACAGCGGCGTGGTCTTCCTCTCCAAGCAGTGGTTGTAGTAATGTCTGTACACCTCCGACATGTTGGAGAACACCGGCTCCAGATACAGCTTGGAGACGGACGTCCCGCAGCAGTACGAGGGAACTTTGGGTAAACTCTCGAGGAACTCGTTCAGGACGACGTGCTCCGAGGCTTTACGGGACTTCCTCTGCGTTTGCTTCTTGGTGGTTTCCTCTGAATTGTCCTGCTGGGACGCATTCTGCGCCCAGTTCAGCACCGACCACTCTCCAATCCCCAGAGTGGAGAGAAACATCTTTTTGCACACTTGTTTTCTGTCGCCATCTTTGATTAAATGATACCGCATCGAGACCGACCGTCTCGACTGAGTCCACGGTGCTCGCGTCCTTTCCACCGGGTCGCAGTCGACCAATCCGGACACATAAATCTTCCTCTGAGCCCAGTTCATGCCCTGCCAGAAACTAGTGAACAGCTTGTCCCTCGTCTCCTCACTGAAGTCGGCACAGAAGCGGTTGGATGCCCTTTTACAAGCACTGGATGTGCATCTGGATCCCATCGTCCTCTGACCTTTAGTAATGATGGTGCCGTCTTTCTTCCTCTTGCTGATGTACGGTTTGCCCTCCATCCTAAGCTGCTTCTGTCGGTTTTGCTTCCACGTTAGCGGCTTGGCAACTCTGGATTTCTTCCTGTCTGACCCCTCTGGTTCTGTCGGACTGTCTTTGTCAGCGTCAGCCACTTGTTCTGGAAAAACAGGGAAATGACATTAACATGTATGAGGAATCACTGTGATTCACTTTAGTGTACTAACATTATTTCAACAGTGCACACTGCTTAGTCAAACATCTCTTCTTTCTCAGTTTTAAGCAGCTACAGCAAACATTGTGTCCTTTGTGTTGCATTTGTGGACAAAAGAAAGTGTTTCCATGAGCACCAGACTGCCTTCAGAAAACCTCTAATTTTACTGCAGCAGGATCTAAGAGTCCCCTCTGCTCAGTCCTGGTTCTTCTGTGCCTCCCTTCCCCGAAACAAAACTGTGTGGGCTCTATACAGAAAGGCTAATATTCTCACTGATAGTCTCTTTTTCTTATTTAGGTGATATAAGGCATAAATATTCAATTGTGAGTGTTTAATGACCAGTCAAAAGTTCCTTGTAGTTGCTTTAATCTGTCGATTTATCCTATAGAGTCTATAAAATATACAAAAATTGTAAAAGGTATGTGTTGAAATTGTTTGTTTTTTTTTCAAACAGCAATCAATAACACTGATATATACCAGAGAAAAAGCATAACTTCCTCACATTTAAGGAGCTGAAAAACCAACAAACTATTTCCACCCTGCAGCTATCTTCAGCTGAAAAAGACTCAGACTCACCCTGGCTGAGTTCTGCAGCATTATTGACTGCAGGAGAACTAATGTTCTGTTGCGGGCACTGAGGGACGGCCGGCCGCTTTTCTAATTTGTTTTCATTTGATTCACTGTTTGTTGTTGCTCCTCTCTGAGTCCAGTTGAGCACCGACCACTCTCCGACCCCCAGAGTGGACAGGAACATGTTCTTACACACTTGTTTCCTTTTGCCGTCCACCATCAGGTGATAACGGAGAGAAACTGATCTTCTTGAATGCGATCCCGCCGTCCGGGATCTCTCCACGGGGTCGCGGTCAACCTGCTCTGCTACGTACAGTTTCCTCTGAGCCCAGTTCATGTGCTGCCAGAAGTCATCAAACACTTTCTTCCTGCTCTCCTCGTTTATCTCATTACAGAGCCGGTTTGATGCCTTTTTGCATGCGTTGGAGGTGCACCTCGGCCCGACTGCTCTCGGCTGTTTCGTCACGACCTCGCCATCTTTTTTCCGTTTGCTTATGTACGCTTTGCCCTCCATCCTCAGCAGCTTCTGCTTGTTCTGCTTCCACTTTGATGGATCTCCCACTTTGGCTTTTTTCCTGCCAGCTCCTGCCTTTTCCGTATTAGTGTTGCCATTTTTGGCAGCCGTGTTGAGGAGCACTGAAAAATCAAAGGAAATTGGGTTATTTATTGGAAGCAGTGTTCTGAATACATAAGCTCAGTTGGAAATTAGATTTATCAAACAAAAGATTATGCAATGCTATTCCTACAACCCTGATCCCAGAGGAGTTGTGAGGAATGTGAATAAAAACAGAATTCAGTGATTTGCAAATCCTTTCAACCTCCATTTAATTAAATACAGCACAAAGAAGCCATATTTAATGTTTAAACCACTGTTTTTCTACATCTGTAGACTGGAGATCCCTTTCTAAAATAAGGGTGTAAATGCATTGTACTTACTGGTGTCAGCACCCAGAGGACCCCCACTCTGCAGAGGGAAGTGAGCGATCATCTGAGGCTCTGCTGTCACTAACGGGTGGGACCTCTTTTTGGACGGTCCATCTTTATGCATGTCAGATTTCCTGCTTGCATCAGTGACGTGCAGATGTTCTGGACGAAACAGCACAAACATGGTGGAAAATAAGTACTGTAAGCACATTTACTCAAGTACTTTACTTAGTCAGTTCTGAGGTACTTTAGCATTTTATTTTAAGCTACTTTAGTAGTTCTATTCCACTAAAGCTCAGAGGCAAATACTCCACTTTTTACACCACTATATTCATTTGATACCTTTAGTTACTTTACAGATTTAGATTATTTATACAAAATATGAATAAACAAATACATTGTGGTGTATTATTCCAGATTAAGCTACTCAGTATTTTATAGACATTGTCTATACCTGCAGTGTTTCTTTGATAAAGCACCACAGTCAGACTCTCTGAGTCACACTCATACACACCTGGAGGGATGTGGTGCAGCCCAAAAGTCTCAGTGACTGTGGGTCTGTGCACAGGGGGGTCATTGGTGGGTTTGGGATGGAGACCAATATCCTCCATAGCTGCAATGGCTAAAACACAAGAAACAGGTTGTTGGGGAATATTCTGCATTAAGAAAAAACAATAGCATGCTTTAAAAACATATTTTCTTAATGCACACTCTGTTATTTGTATCCGGATTGTACTTAAATCCCATTAAACCCGCATCTGGGTGTATATTTTGTGGACAACACAGCCATGTGTCTAAATCCAGATGTTTGTGTCTTACGTAGAAGTGGGCGTTGCAGGCCTGACATTCATCGAAAAGGTAAGTGGAAACGGCTGTTATGGTGGTCATAGAAGTGATGTATCGATTTGCATGTTTAGCCAATTCTATCAACTCTTCCTGCAGGCGAAACTACGACAAACAATCGTTATAAAGGACACGTAATTTCGGTTTTGCTTACATAGTGTTATACATTTGAAAACGTCTCGTAGACCCGTCGGTTCCATCCAGATCAGATCACAAGTTTCCCCTCTGCCGGCTGTTTACTCCTCCATGGCCCTGACAGTGAAACACGGCCGCTGTCTGCTCGGTTTGACCACGTTTTATTTAGCTAAATCTCCAAACTGGCGGATCTGAGGAGCTCCTCTCTGGCAGCTGCCATGTCCGAGCATGCGCACTGGCTCTCGAAGTAGAAACGGGGACGTTTATTCCCTCGTTCATAAATAAGTAATAACAAAAATAAGATGGTCACATAAAAAAAATAGCAGAGATAAAATATTATATTAATATTTTGTTATTTAGATGTCCAGCAGTGGTTGAAGATGTGTATTCTGATATCGAAATACAAAACATGAAAATATTATGTACAAATCTGGAATTAAAATGTTATTCTAAGTATTTTGAGCAAAATGCACTTAAATTATCACAAGCAAAAGTATTGCTTATTATGCTGAAAAAAAATATCCAGATCCTTTAGTAATCCTAAAGTAAACGTACAAATACATGGATCTAAATATACTCCACTACATGTAAAAGTCCTGCATTTAAAACCATACTTTGCCTAAGCAAAAACTAGTATTATCAGCGAAATATGTGCAAAATGTTTGAAGTAAAAGTACTTGTTGTTTATAACTGACGTAATAATGTATAATATAATTAGATTGATAATACTGATACATCAATTTTGCAGCATTTTAATGTTTTAGTTTACAAGATAAGACAAGATAATATAGAAGCAACGTAACCAGAAGAAATAAAAGGAGAAATGCAAAAACAAAAAAACTGACAATTTAAACAATTGGATATAGAAAAATTGGAACAGTATATACAATATAGACAGGATATGAAACATTTACTAATACTTAAATATTAATTTGTCTATATTAATAACAGCAAGGCCATGAATACAAACTCTGTCTGGGCACTTAAAATGTAAATAAATAGGCTTTTCTTCCAATAAATCTGTCAAAATGTATAGTTTATTTTTAGAAAAGAAACATAAGAAACATATTCTACAAATGATTAATGAGGCTGTCAAACAGGCGGCTTAAAAGAGTACGAACATATATAGCTTTGCTCATCCCATCCTCCGAACATGAAAGCAGGGGAAGGAAGGAAGGAAGGAAGCTGTAAAGGGGTTCAAAGTTTCTGTTGGAGGTTTCATTCCCTCAGTTGTCTTAATGGGCAGGAACACCAGAAAAAATAACCAGTGTGACCGTCCCGGAAACACACAACCTCAGAGGCAGCAGGAGTCTCAGGTTCATTTTAGGTAATTTAATTAACTACACATGTGTAAAATGAAATGGGTGGAATTCAGCCATTAATGTTATGATATATATCTGTGCTTTTTCTACTGTGAAATATGCAAAGAGATAAAAATATATAAATAAAAAGCCCAAATTTGTTTTGCCCAAGGCCCCATTACAGGTCAATAGGTCAATTTTTTTAATTAAATAAAATTTTTAAAAATGTATTTAGCCCAATATCACTTACCTAAAATGCCTCGCAGTACTTTACAGGAAATGTAAAAATTCCTGGGGTCCAAAAGAAAAAACAAATATATATACATGCACATATTCATAAAAATAAATAGATAAAATAGCAAATATGAAAGCAACACAAGTTATTAATTACCATAAATACCTTTTAAATATCTTTAAATCGGGTTTAGCTGTCAATAAATAGCATGGACATGTACTTGTCATATATTAAGTTAGGTTGCCCACACATTATAATGATGAGGTTCAATAGATAGAGGACTACACATTATATATATACAAAATATGGGTAATTATATTATTATAATATTACGTATTTATATAATATAAATAATAATATAAATATAAGTATATATATATAAGTATAATAATATTATAATCGGGCTGGTGTAGTTCCACCTCCTCGCCGTTAGGTGTCGCTGTTAGACTGTTAGTGGATGGCTCATGGTCACACTAACACCAGGTATCAACATTACACTGTATAACCTGGCTGCAACACACATTATCATTGCTTTTTATTAAAGTTTATGATAGCGAGGCTTATAATAAATACAGTTTTACTTATATCGAAGTGTGTTTCATCCCTCGCTGGTCTTCGTCCGCCATTATGGCGGACCTTTAAGGGGCTTTCCGTTGTAAAAGAGTATAAATAGTAACTTTCGGTTTCAGTTTGTCAGTTGGTGAGTTAGCTTAGTCGACGTTTGACCGAGAAGCCGGCTTTACATCGTTAAATTGGCAATTTTTAGGTTGTTTTGAAGAAAATATCAGTGTGGGTTTCAGTTCTGAGACTAATATCAGACCGCCACATCAAACTTGGCTCGACGAAAGGAAAAGTAAGTTGAATTAAAGCAGCTGTTAGTAATGCTGCTAGCTAAACCGGGCTAGCTACTGTACTTGTTGCTATACTGTACATTTGGACTTGACACTGATAGTTGTATTACTTTTTAGTGTTTTGCTAATTCGTCTGTGTGGATGGGTTTGTCTCGGGGACTGTTTCAAAGAAATCAGCCGGTTAAGTGAAAATGAAAGTAAGGCAAAACACCATCTGCTGCAAGGTGAAAGCAAATCCTCACCATGAAGGGCATGCAAGTGCAAATTATTCTCCTTGTATATTAAGTTATTAACGAGTAAATAGACTTAATAAATAGCTGCGTATGCTTCGTGTTTCTGCTCAAAGTTCATATCTGTGTTTTCTTTTATGAAAAGTGGTGCAATGTAACTAAGTACATTCACTTAAGTACTTGTACTTTATTGAAGTATTTCTATTTTATTTATTTTCTATGTTTCAGTTATTATTAGTAGTATTTTTACCTTTCCTATCCAGTGAAAGCTCATGACATTTAGTGGTGTTGAATGTTTTTGATTAAAAAACACACTTCCTTTATGGGTTGGGAAAAGTCTTCTGTGTATTAAGCTAAATAAACATTCCTTTTTTAATTAAATCCCTCCTGAATTGACATTGAATGAAAAATGAATGGTCACAAAGCCGAAAACATGGCTGTTTTTCTCAGCTCAGGTAAAGTTGAGTTCAGGAGGGAAATTTTACTGCACAAGTACTTTTACTTTTGATACATGGATTCAGTTTTGCTGATAATACTGACACACCTTTCCTTAAGTAAGGTTCTGGATGGAGGACTTTTAATTGCAGTATTTTCAGTGTGGTATTATTAGTTTCTTTAAAAAAGGATCTGACTATACACCGGCTGCTTCTTTTAGTCCCACCAGTGAGGCCTGAGCATATGTGTACTAGACTTGAAGACACTGACCCTACCTGTCACTTTTATTTGCAGAACCTGCACATTATGCAGAAAATGAGCTACTTCTCCCCACTGCTCTTCATGTGCCTGGATGTGTGTGTGGTGCACGCCATCCGCCTGGCCCAGCTCTCACCTCTCTTCCTCCCCCATCCGTTCATCGCCCTGTGGGGAGGAGGGCTGATCAGGGCTTTCCTCCTCACCCTCCTCATCTTCACCTATCCTGGATGCCTTCCGTGGATGAGCAGCTTTGAGGGGCTACAGAGCTTATCGGTCCTCTGCTTCCACTTCCCAGTGTACACCACTCTTCTCTGGGCACTCGGGCAGTCCACCATGGAGCAGCTGTGGGGATGGCACTCCTGGGAAAGGGTGAGTGGCTGTGTTTTGCTGGTTTTCATGCTGATGTGTTTGAAAGTTGCAGGATGGATCACATTGATATAATAGCAGGCACTTTTCCAAACACCTTTTTTAGGTATGTGAGTATGTTACTGGGGGTGACAGATCTGGAGCAGGGCCTGTGATGCTCTGTGGCTCCCTGATCATGTTGTGTATTCATGTGCTGGTGGAAAAGTCTGAAATGCGAGACATCTAGTTCAGCAGCTTGGAGTTTTTGTCCCCCAAAACCAAACTAATAATATAAATAACACAGAATCATGAATGTTAAAATATGATGATGTGGATCTAGTGAAAGTGCCTTGTTCAACGCCAGTTAGCAGAGATGACGGGTTTATGTTGTACATTAAATAAGCTTAGTAACTAACAGCATTCGAATCAGTTATATTCAAATGTTTTATAACACTGACAGGGGAATTCTGCTGCACAACAAGTACTTTCACTTTCAATACGTGAAGTACATTTTACCATTGATACCTTCGTTCTTTTACTTAAATATGATTTTTAATGTAGCACTTTTCCTTGCAAAGGAATATTTTTACATTGTGCTATTTATTTTTTTTACTTAGTAATCATTTCTTCCACTCAACCTTTTGATCACTTGTTGAGCACCTTTACATTTAAGGCCTAGTTTAAAATAGTGACAAATGTCCTCTTCTTACTTTGTCTCTGCCAGCAGCCCAAAAAGTATCATTCAGTAATTTAGAAATTTGTTTCAGTTCAGGTACATTTACTTCAAAACATGGTTAATCTGCTGTCTTTAAGTGCATATTCCACCATGATTAAGACCCATCGACTTAATAAAAGTAATTTTATTGGTTTTAGAAAGAAGTCGAATAAACTCACTTTATTTAAAAATTTGTTACAGTTAAGATGATCTGTCAGCAAGCTCAAAATAAAGATTTTTTATCTTTTTATAATTAAGCTGTTGGGCCTGAACAGAAACAAGACTTGAAACCTCAGAATCATTATTAGAATACTAATTTCATGTAATATACTTCTGTATTTGTGTTTTAAACCTGTGACTGTTGTGCAGGTGTTACAGGGTTACGTTGTGACAGGCGTGGCGTGGCTCTACTGGAGTCGATACGCGTCGTCTCTTCTGCTCTCCTGGGGTCGATGCATCTCATCTCTGCTGACAAGGGCGCCCTCTGAGAAGCCTGAAGAGGACACCAGCAGCCCTCTGAAGAGGCTGATTGGATTCATGCGGCCCTATCAGTGGCGCTTTGTTGCTGTGCTGTTTCTCGTGATTCTCTCTTCTTATGGTGAGACAACGTAATTCATTTAAATAAATTGCATTTCATTGTTAATTTCTAATGTAGTGTACTGATGCAGTTGCAAAGTTCGGGACTTACATCATTGTTAAGTAAATGGTGTTAATTATAGTTTGCCTAATTATGGACGAAGCCATTTTACAGCTTTGAAGACATTCCTGTCTTTCAAGTTAAACTAGAGCATTGTCTAACACTGCAGCTGACATATTTTTGATTGACAGCTTTCTCCTCCCAAAGATATATACTGAGATACTGTGAACTTTAACCTCAGGTGAGATGGCTATTCCTCAGTACACTGGCCGTGTGGCTGACTGGATCATGAATGAAGAAGCACCTGATGCTTTCACAGAGGCCATCAGATTCATGACTCTAATGACTTTTGCCAGGTAATATCTTTGTATTCAAGTATTTAAAACATTAGACGTTCTAAGTTTGTGCAATATCAACAAGTCTCCTGTTTAAATCTTAATCTTTTCTCTGTCTTTTTATGGCAAATATCTGTCCAAACTAGTAGTTTTTGGTTTTAGGGGTTTGAAAAAGTGGATT
>CAFUXE010000113.1:174624-186615 GCA_903364295.1 Serranus cabrilla | reverse complement strand
CGACGACGGCATGGTAAAAGAGGAGGGCACTCATGAGGAGCTGCTGAAGAGAGGCGATCTTTATGCTAGACTGGTGAGAACACAGAATACGGGCTTTCACCGTCAGGAAGAACAGCAGGATGCACGCTGATCTGTGCGAATGGGGGTTGACTTCAAGCCTGAGAAGAAGTCAAGTTACATGAAGGTTTCTGGTAAAAAAGTCCACACTGAAAGTCCCAAAACTTCAGCAATATGTCCCTTCTTCATGCACCTTAGAAGTATCTGAATTTTGTACTTGAAATGTCCCAGCTTTGTTCCAGTACATTAAGATATTGAGGAAAATTTGGTAATTTTCTGGGAAATTATCCAATTTGACATATTACATATTTGGTATTTAATTGTAAATATAATGTATTTCTTCACATTGCTGCAAAAAAAAACATCGAAAAACAATTCAGGCTCATTGATTTGCAATATTCCCCACAAAGTTCTTATGAAAGGAGGAATAGAGTATTACAGGGATAGCTTCCACGATACAGATAATGTGACAGTGATGTGGAAAATTAATTTTATTATCATGTCGCTCCAAACCTGTTTCCATATGCCAAGGGCAATGAATGGGAGTAATCTTGAAGAAAGTTTATGATGATCACTTACTTTTACTCCATACACTTTGCAAATATAGATGTAGAAGAGATCCGTCAAATAGAATATATTTCATATTGCACTATTTTAATGTTTCTAAATGATCTTGTTGTACATATTTGTTATATTTGGCTTTGTTTTATTTTTGCTGTACCTTTCCCTGTATTGTTTATTCTTTACATAGGCATGGTTTTTCAACTTGTAAATACTGTTCTTTTTCACTCCCCGAGCTACAGCAATAAATATTCATCTTTTCTGATCTACATTTTTTTTTTAACTTTTGGTTTTAGAACTTAAAAAATGCAATTTGTGCATTATAACAATATTATAATGACATTACATTTCAAATTTATTAGAATACAATGCAATGTATATATAGAACACTTGACTTTTGTGATAGTTGCACTGAGGAATGCAGAATTTAATGATTTTAACAAGTTTTTTTTGGCCATGTTTAAAATGAGACATGCAGAATACAGTGATTTTTAAAGGTACATCATAATGGTAATATTCGTTATGGTTACTTTTTCTAACGGACCCTTTCGTAGACTATGATCCATTTCAGGGCCTTCGAGAAGTTCAAATTCATACGATAATGCATGTTTTACAGTTTCTTTCTTGGATAAACGATGTATTTATGGCGATGTCTTAAAGAAAACATACTGCCTTTTCAAGGCAGAGAGGACCTGCATCAGCAACCCAGATACTGCATAAAACAAGCACATCAAAACACAATTCCCCCAAAGACAGAAGGATGTTCATCCGTTGAAATTACGCCGCAATTGTGAAGCGAAAATCTAAAATTGAAAGCAACTCAACGCAGTGCGGCGTCCGCTGCCATTGTGTTGAATCAAACATGTCAGAGTACAAGATGTACAGAGTAGGGAAGGTGCTGGGCGTGTGCTCTGCCTTGACAGACGTCTGGCTACAGCCAATGAGAGCGCAGCGTCACCCCAAACGTCACCGGAAATACGCGGCGCTGCCACGTCGTGGGTTTATATAGGGTCAAGCGGAAGCGATTAGGCGCCATTTCATTGCGGAGTTGTTTAGCGGTGTTTCGGTGGAAGTACAGCGTCAACAGCGGTGGAAAAAATTGGATTGTAATAACACTCCCCCTTCAGCCCGATGGAAGCGGCCATCAACCCGCATCACGACAGGTAAATCCCGCAGTAATTTTAATCAATCACCGAAATGAACTGTGGAGATTTGATCGTGGTCTCTATCAGATGGACTAATGTTTAAATGTCATCATAATATGTTAGCTAGCTGCGTTGGTAACCGTTAGCTTCTCGATAGCAACGGTTGTGTTGGGATACACACCGATTTAGCTAACGTTAGCTTTTACATCAGACTATCTCAGCATGACTTGTTTAATATTTACCTAACTGCAGCAATAAAATTGACTTATTACGTGGAACACCTTCTTCTAGCTTGGAGCTGGCACAAGGGGAGGCAAATGACAGCTGCAGCCCCACCAGCTGGTTCCCCGCCGGCTTTCTGTCAGTCGGCTCATTCATCGCCCAGGCGCCCTGCTAACGCTAATCTCGCAGCTCATGCGAATATCACATAAGATAACCAGTAATTAATGCCACGTCCTGTGTGCTTATTACACGCAGTAGTAGCCCTAGGTGAACCGATTTGTTAGGTATTGCTGCAGCTAGCTCGCAACTCAGCCTCGTAGCACCTGAACCTGTAATCTGTATGCTGTGGCGAAATGACTGGGATCGACTGACAGGTAAACAGTCTGACCTTTTCTAAAGCAGCACCGTTACACGAAGATTCCCTAGTTTTGCTTTTTTGTGACATAAAATCGCTGTCCGTCAGACGTTTCTGTCATTGTGAGGCAGTGTTTACAAACAGTGAGGGCGGGGCGTCCGAACCACGCGATCACCAGCTGTTGGATTGTAGATCCAAATAGTCTGGCTTCTCTTTTATTGTTTTGATTTAAATAAAATGATGCTACACTATGACTACGAATGCATTTGGTAGGAAGCAAAAGCTGAATCGATGCCGTTTGAAACAATAAGACAAATTAATCACATGCAACTGTACCAGGGTTTATTAGATAATAATAAACCGTATATTATATTACAAATTCTGTAGGATTCATAATATATTATATCACAGTTATGCTCACTTGACATGAAGTAATAAACTGCATTTTGACAAATTTGAAAAGTAAGTAGTGCATTATGTTTGTTCTGAGCTCTGAAATTTTTGCCAGAGCTTTATTTTTTTTATTTTTCTGTATCATGTAGATAGCATTTGTTCATAAGCCACATTATTGTGCTCTATGGCTCTAACATTGTTTGCTTTTCTTCTGCATATTTGCTTTAAACAGTCGTTTTGAATAGTGACTACTATTTGTTATTTTGTGTTTTGTGTTTTGACTTTGTGTTCAGTTCAAAACTTTGTATTTAACAGTTCTATTACTTTGTTGGACACAGGTGCACAAGAACATTATAACCAGTAAGGCCCATAATAAGACATGAAAAAAGACACGTGTATATAAATAGTGAACTTTGTGCTGTAGGTGCGTAACTATAATGATCACAATTTAGGGCATCTCCGTAAAAAATCAAAACATTAATACATAATTAGCTCTCGTTTTTCTAAATATTAATGCAGGTTATCCATCCTTTGTGTTGTGTGTGACTGATAAAGCTCACAGGCTTTGCCACAGTTTGTGTGTCAGTGGGGCAAGTGTGTGTCCTGAACTCTGGGTTGAGATTTAACTTCTTCTAAATCTGGTTCATGTGCTCTGCTTAGAGGGAGGTGGAAAGGGATGAAGGGGTTTATGGTGGTATGGGGGGCCTCAACTCACTGTGTGGACTGAGAAACTTGTCAAGTCTATATAGAACCGTGTCCATGTAGTTGTGTTAAACCACTATGAGTCGTAAAGCATTCTGACATCTGAAGTCTTATTTTGCCTCACTCTGTCAGTTCCTATCGTGAAATTTGCCCTTTTTAATTTAACCAGTTACCAAGTACTGGGCAGCTGTACAGCCCAGGGACCTACTCCAATTTTGAGGCCACAGTGCCTCAGTCAAGGGCAGGAGTTTCTCTGACATTCATTCCTTTGTAAACGGGAGGAAATGAGAGCTCAAACATTTCATACAGAAAAGAGCAGTGCAAGAGTTGAGCTGTGTCTGTGCTTATTATGCTGTATTCATAAAAGCATCTTAAGTATTTATGTGTAACTTATTTATTACTAAAGTCTTTGTTATTGTCATAGTTTGTCATAGTTTTGTTAATTTATGTTTTTATATTATTTTTTTCAATGAATGTTCTGTTTGAAAACAAAAAATGTCAGACAGGTATTGGCCCTTTGCTGTGCAATGTACTGATTTTGTTGTCGTGCAGCAGTCTTGAGCATCTATGCAGTCAAAAAAAAGTTTTAAGAATGGCCAAAATACATCAGTGTTCTTTAAAAAGTGGCTGTAAGTTTTTTTTTCACTTGTCCCATTTCAAGTAATAAAACTATCATTGAGCACAATAAGTGTCAAGGAGTGAAAAAGATGTAAGGTCACTAATTAATGCTTTATTTCTTGAAATTCAACTAATTCCATTCAAACTGTTACGATATTTGAAAATATCGTAACAGTTTGAATGGAATTAGTGCTAAAGCTTATTATTTTTCCCATTATTCATAATGTATTTATGTGGTAAAGTAAAGAAAAAATAAACCTGTTATCTGTATTTATGTGGAGCCAAATGTGATAGTACATCATGTAAATATAGGGGCCTTACTATGAGTGAATGTTTGTCTTTCATTGGTGAGGAGCCATGCGATGGCGGTTCCCATGACTCTGCTAAAAGTAGCAGCCTAGTGATACAATCCTAGTTTCCTCGATGACGGTTCACTGACTGGAAGGGCAGAGCTATAGTTTCACTTATCTTGGTTTATGTGAATGAAGTATGTATAGGCTGCACTTTTTGACATTAGTGGATTTCTGAGTGCATGCACTCATGGGAGTGGGTGGCAAATCTTTAAATCTATGGCTTAATCAATAGGGATGGCAAAGGTCACTTAAAGTGCTGTGTCTCTCACTATGATATGATGTTTGTACTTTGATTCTCACAGTTTTATTGTGAGGAAGCATTTCACTCGCTGCAGTTCTACTTTATCATCCATGTTATCTCTTCCATCCTCTTCCTGTCTCCTCCCCTCAGCTCTCTAGTCGGGTTGTCTAGTGGCGGGATGGACCAGCACAGTAGTTCGGGCAAACGCATTCGCAAGCCCTCCTTGTTGTATGAGGACTTTGAGAGCCCGTCTCTGCCGCACACGATGCCCCAGGGGCCTCCTGTCCCACCGCAGCCCCCCGTGAAGGATCCCAGCCGGTCGGGCCGCATGACCAACCAGCTGCAGTTTCTCCAGAGGACCCTGATGAAGTCTCTGTGGAGGCATCAGTTCGCCTGGCCGTTCCACGAGCCTGTGGACGCCTACAGGCTCAATCTACCGGTGAGCTGAATACAAGAGAGACTTTCACTTTCTACTTTCACTTTAATGTTTACTTGTGTTTTTGCAACTCATTGTGATGCCTCTCAGTAAAATGTTTTTTTTATTTCAAATCTTCATCATGCAAGTCATAGCTTTTTAAAAAATAAAATCTCCATGTTTTTCACTTCTCTGTCTATCATTCTGCCTTTTCAGGACTACCATAAAATAATCAAACAGCCCATGGACATGGGGACCATCAAAAAGCGGCTGGAGAACAATTTCTACCGCAGCGCAAGTGAGTGCATACAGGACTTCAACACAATGTTCACCAACTGCTACATCTACAACAAGGTAGGTTAAAAGGTAAAATAAAATAGACCTTTATCCATCGTGTTTACGTTCTTTTTCATTTCTCCCTTACTCTCTTAATGAGACTGAACCACCCGGATTTAAATGATTTACAAGTTTTTATTGATGATTCCGGCCGGACATGGGATTTTCTTAACATGTCAAGAGCGGGTCATTTTACACCGTTCATTGATTTCCCATGAGAAAAGAGTCATCCAACACTTTGCAAACAGAAACTTGTTGGGAATACAATCTGGGATGCTACTCTATGTAATAACAGAACATGTGCTGACCTGCGCAATATACTGTACGTGTGCTCAGACATGACTTGTGAAGCAAGAGAGAAAATGAAAATGCCAAGTTGACAAGAAATCAAATGACTCCAGCATTCAACAGCTGAGAGATCCATGACTGAGTCATTTGAACAGATCAGACCACTGCTCAGGAGATGTAGACACTATCGGTTGCACACCAGAGAGCATGCAACAAATTACACTGATATCTTTATTCCTGCATTAGGCTTTCACAGTACATCTAAATCCAGGGGTCTTGGCCGAGGCCGTCTAAGTGATAGTTGTTGCAGAGAATCCCCAAAAACTTAGATTCTGTCTTCGGGTGACATCAACCATCATTTTCATAATTTCATACATATATTACTGTTTTTTACTTGTGTTGCTCATTTAATTTCTAACATTTTGGAAGCAATGACAAACCCCAGAACATGTCTGTTTTTTGTGTATTGATTGATTTCATGTGTGTATGTTTAATCATTGAAACACTACAAAAGTTTGATGAAGTTAAAGTTTGGTCCAAAAACAGCATTTCTGTTACTGTCATGGCTTCTTTGCAGTGTGCTCATGTGCCGATAAATTGTTTTCTTGACCAGCCGACAGACGACATCGTGCTGATGGCTCAGTCCTTAGAGAAGATCTTTCTCCAAAAGGTGGCTCAGATGCCACAGGACGAGCTCGAGCTGCCTCCTCCGGCTCCTCGAAGCAAGAACAGCAGGGGACGGGGTCGCAAATCTAACTGTGAGTAACAGAATTAGTTTCTGGAGACATTACTCTTGTCTCCTGTGTTTGTGTCGCTCACCAAAGTCAAATCTGTATCTCTCACCAGCGAGGGCTCAGCAGGTACCAGCAGTGTCCCAGTCAGCCTACTCCCCTTCGTCCTCAGACACCGGGGAGTCCATGCTCGCCAACTCTCCCCAGACTGTGCTGACCAAAAGCCTGCCTCCCGCCAACATCATGGGCCTGCCGCCCACTCAGCCCACAACCAAGGTACATACAACAAAACACAATACTGATGATAATAATTAGCATAATGTATGTAGAAATATGTGCGTTGGTTGCAATGGGGGTTTATCATATTAATTTAATATAGTCTAACAATGTTTGGAATAAGCCACAACACTCAGTGATTATGTTCCCCAACTTCTGTATTTCTAGAAAAAGGGCGTCAAACGTAAGGCAGACACCACCACGCCCTCCACCATGGGCCTGACTGTGGGCATGTCGGGTGCAACGCATATGGTGGGCTTGGGGAAAGGAGGCCACGGGGGCCAGGTCCACGACACCTCCATGCACACCATCTCCATGGGGGGCATGAGCCTGGACACCCAGCCTGGAATGGGCCTGGTCAGGAGCCCCGGGGGGCCCGTCCTGCTCCAGCCGATGATGGCGGGTGGCGGACGCAGAGTGGGCAGCGGACGCCCCATCAAACCCCCCAAGAAGGACTTGCCTGATTCTGTGCAGGCTCAGCCCTCGAGGAAGGGCAAACTGAGCCCTCAGCTGAGGTACTGCAGCGGGCTGCTGAAGGACATGCTGTCCAAGAAACACGCTGCGTACGCCTGGCCCTTCTACACGCCTGTGGACGCAGCTGCACTCGGACTTCACGACTATCATGACATTATTAAGTGTCCCATGGACCTCAGCACCATCAAGGTGACTTAGCATAGCTCACTTTTAACTTGTAGAAAAACTAATAACCGACCAGTATAGCTTCTTCTGTCTTACTGATAAAAAAAAGTTATGTTGTTTCAGATCTCTGAAAGGAGCAGTGTGTGAGATTTGGGCTACAGAAATAATATTCATAACTAAGATTTCATTAGTGTATAATCACCTCAAACTAAGAACTGATGGCCAGGCATGACCTGCCCTACTCTGCCTCTGATTGGCTGGTATTTGTTGCCTTCATTGGTTGATTTGGTCCAGGCATGAGGAGTTCAGTTAGTGTGAGAATATCGAGGTAAACCAATCAGTAGGGCAAGTCGTACCTTTGCCGTAGCTGTAAAAGATATATATAACAAGTGGATCCTCATCCAGGGAGTCTGCCATGTTGCACTGCCATGTATCTACAGTAGCCCAGAAGGGACAAACCAAACACGGGTCCTTTTCAAGTTTTTCTGTTACCTGAATGCCATCGTAAGCCTAAGAATGTCCTTTTTAAAACGTACACTATGATGAACAGTTGTGGCTGAATATCTGTTTTTTTATTGTAAAATGTAATTTTTTGAGAAATAAAAAAAAATGGAAAGAAATGCCCCAAAAGTCTTGTTGAAACTCTAAAACTGTCCTCTCTCCATGTCTCCATCAGAGGAAGATGGACTGCCGTGAATACAGAGACGCTCAGCAGTTTGCTAGCGATGTCCGACTCATGTTCTCCAACTGTTACAAGTACAACCCACCTGACCACGATGTTGTGGGCATGGCTCGGAAGCTGCAGGTGAGCCTTGCTGTCCAGTTCTTTTAAATGATTAATGTAAAGTGCAGCAGACTGTGAGGAAACTCTTCTCTGTGACCCTGTTTCTTACTCTTTGATTTGTGTCCCAGGATGTGTTTGAGTTCCGTTTTGCCAAGATGCCAGACGAACCACCCATGGATCACACAGCCATGTCAATGAGTGGCCATCCAACATCCTCGTCCTCCTCTTCTTCCTCCTCCTCGTCCTCGTCTTCCTCCACCTCTGAGAGTGAGCCCAGCAGTGAGAGTGAAGAGAGCGAGAGCAGCCCCAACTCAGACAGCGAGGAGGAGCGAGCACACCGCCTGGCTGAGTTACAGGACCAGGTGTGCACACAGGTAAGACTTCTGCTATTAACCATCCAGGTCTCTTTATTTTGATAAATTCCTTGTGGAAACAGTTTTTGCAATGATCCCTTTCATAAAATGCAATGTTTCAAACAGCTCAGAGCCATGCACGAGCAGCTGGCTGCCCTCTCCCAAGGCCCAATCATCAAGCCCAAGAAGAAGAAAGAGAAGAAGGAGAAAAAGGAGAAGAAGAAAAAGAAGAAGCTGGAGAAGCGAAGTCGGGTTGTCAGGAGCAGAGCTGGCTCTGAGGAGTGGAAAATGCCCGGCAAGATCCTGAAAACCAAGTCGGCCAGAGCGGGTGGCTCCCAACCCAAGAAGAGCCAGGGGAAGAAGAGTAACAAGAACAGCAAGTTAGTAACAAAGTGATCACACATGGCACAAAATAACCATAACACTGAATGTCACCTTTACATCAATGTGGAGTTTTAAAGCTTCACTGCACACAGTAACAAACATAGTCTTTGAAACACTTTTAATCACTTATCTAGAATATGAGCAGGTGATAGGAATGGGCTGTTGTCCTGACAGTGTTGCGTCCTCTTGATCCCGCAGGACCGCAAAGAAGCCCTTCTACCCCCCGCCTCCTACTTCCATGCTGCCGCACTACGACTCGGAGGAAGAGGAGGAGATCGTGCCCATGTCCTACGACGAGAAGCGCCAGCTGAGCCTCGACATCAACAAGCTGCCGGGGGAGAAGCTGGGTCGCGTGGTCCACATCATCCAGTCCAGGGAGCCGTCACTGAGGGACACGAACCCCGAGGAGATCGAGATCGACTTTGAAACACTCAAGCCATCGACGCTGAAGGAGCTGGAGCGCTACGTCATGACCTGTCTGAGGAAGAAGCCCCGGAAGCCCTACGGCGAGCTAGGTAAATGAAACATCCGCTGGTCAATAGTTTGGTTTTGTAATGTCTTGTTTGCTCTGTATGATAAGCTATTAGCATTAGTGTGGTGCCTGTTTGGAGTGGGCCGATGTCTTAGCCTCTGGTTTTGGTTGCAGCTTTCTCGACTTGCTAATTTAAACATCTTCACACTTGACACTGCACTTCCTTAGCAGTTTGGGCCAGGCTATTTCCCGAAACAAAAGCATTCATTCCTAGAGTTACGTGGCTCTTTCTCTCTTTCTTCATCTGTCCTTGAATGTAAAGTAGTGTGCGACAGACTGAGCTGTACCTAGCATGCTGTCCCCGCTGAATACTACAGGGTGTTTACATACACGATACTGAGAAATACGTAAATCGTGTAGATCTCAAGCTCGTGCTACATGCTGCACTGCTTGGGTCCTCCGCAGTGTGAAGTCTATTGGATGAACATGAATCAAAGGACAGACAGAGAGGTGGATTACTGATATTTTACAGGGGCAGTTAATCAATACCCAGCATGTGCTGCAGCTGTCTTTTAGGCCAGTTTTGTTGGAAAGAATGAATTCCGGTGCAGACATTTTCAGCTAAAATCAATTTCACTGTGATTGCTCAGCTGCGTTGTTGCAACACAACATAGAAACTCGGTTTCCCACCGAGCTGCTTTGGAGGGAGTAGCAATAAGCCAGTCAATAATGATTTGACACATGAATTTGGGATTTGGTGGTGAATTTTTGGCTGAATGTTGGTTAACACAGAACCCAGACCAGCAAATCTTTCCTGACAAACCGACAGGAAGCCAAACATATGAGAACAAACAAGGCAATCATCCAGTGATTTGACTTACTGTAACTGATATTTTCAGCAGAACAGTTCTGCACTTTGTAGTCTGCAGATTTCCCCTCACCGGGTTTACTAAACTAACAGAAATGTGACCGCTGTAGTACACTCAATTGTCAGGCATGCAGCGTTGTTTTCTCAGACACTTGGTGCACTTTGGTCCTATACCCACATCTTTTATTCATCTCACCCTCCGTGTGTCTCAGTGACTGAAAGGCTGCTTTTCCTCGTGAGTTAACACGCTGGATAAGCTCCTTGAAGGCAGCACGCTGATGTGGAAAGTTGATTATAAAAGTTAGTATGTATAGTGTTGATGCATGAAGCATTTAATGAATGGCATCTTGGTAGTAAGTCATGCAAGGTTAATAAAATCCAAACAGCTGTGCTTTCAATGGTAAATTCAGCCACTATAAGACACATTTTTGCAAGTTCTTCAGGAAGAGCCCGGTACTCTCACAGGATGCAAAATAAAGGTCCAGCTCTCTTTTGGTCCCAGCTGAATAAACCTTCATTAAGGGTTAGTAGAGTGTCATTGGGGTAACACACAGTTACATCCCATTACTTATGTTTGATTGAATTTGACCCACGCCACCTCCAGAATTCCCAGGAGAACTCCCAGGTCTTCCAAGACCACTCCGATCACCAAAACACTCAAGGAACCGTATTTAAAAAGTGAGAGTTCTGTGTCTTTTGTTGGTTATAAAGCAGGTAGAGGTGTTTAAATCCACACATATTTATATAACACCTCTACCTGCTTTAGTCTTTGGGGCATCTGTAGGTTAATGATTCCCCACATAAACCATGTAAAGGTAGCAAATGCAACTATAGTGCTTTTCCTTTTATTCCAGGCTGCAAAGATGATGCCGAGACGCCAGGAGTGCAAATACAAAAAGAGCAGACTGTGCTTTTTCAGGATGTTTCTTTTGTATATTCAGACAGTATAAAAAAAACACATTTTTCAAAGTTCTCATAGAATTACAAACCTGAAAATGAGTGTGCTATGTCCCCTTTAACACTGGCTGCAGCTTTCTTTTTTTTTTACACCGATTAATTGCATTTCTGTGTCTGTAACAAACTGTGATATTTTCAGGTGCAGCAGGAAAGAAAGGCGGCGTTGCCAAGTCTAAAGAGGAGCTCACTCTGGAGAAGAGGAGGGAGCTGGAGAGGAGGCTGCAGGATGTCAGTGGGCAGCTCAATTCTGTCAAGAAACCGACGAAACCTAAAGGTGAGCCCACACATCCTTACTCTGTACGTGCACGTCTCCTCATGCACACCACACACACCTTTAGATGTTAACTAATGCTTCTCTTCCTTTTTGTCTCGTTCCTGTTGCATCTGTATTTATTTCCCCTCCTGTCTGCAGTGGAGAAGCCCAGCGCCGCAGAGACTCACACTCAGCCCTCGCGCCTCAGCGGCAGCAGCTCCAGCTCCGACTCCTCTTCCTCCTCCTCCTCCTCCTCGTCCTCAGACACCAGTGATTCAGACTCTGGTTGAGATCCTTCGCACTGGCTAAGAGAGAAAACACTAATAACTCAGGGACTTGGGCTGGCCCAGGACACAACACACCCTGAAACAGCAGTGGGCTGAGATATTAGATACCATGGCGAAAAAAAAAACACTCCAAGTGGACTCGTAAAATGCTTTGAATGTGGGACTGAGGGACGTGAAACGGCGTCTCTGTGGATAATCGTAGAACCCAAACACTAAATGCCTTGGTTTCCCCCTCCTCCCCTTTGTAAATACTTGTACAAATTTATGTTTCTTTTATAAAGAAGAATTTTATGGTGATCCC
>CAFUXE010000113.1:156477-169811 GCA_903364295.1 Serranus cabrilla | reverse complement strand
ATTCATGACTAAAAACAATAAAAGGTCAGTGTTGCAGTGACTTTCATTTGTTACCAAATGACGAATCCATATATCAGATGAACACAATTTATGTGGTATGTTAAACATATTTTCAGCAATTATTACCCACTCCTGAAAATAACTTTATGAACTGATTAATTTAGCCCCCTAACTAGAAAGTAGGGCTTTTGTTAAACATCAAATATCATCCATTAATATTTGGCAGGATGTTATTGGCACAAAATGTTGGCTACAAGTAGCTTTAGTAAAGCCTGGAATCAGCTTCAAACCTCCTATCAGTAAAACTCTCTTGTTATCTGTGTGTGTGTGTTTTCCACAGAGGTTGAAGTACACACAGACCAGCAGGTTGTCGAGACAGCGGTGTGTGTTGCTGGTGTGATTCTGGGGCTGATTGGAGTCGTCACAGGACTCTGGTTCATCTTGAAAGCCAACAAGTCCTTCCAGACGTAACAAGCATTGACACATCTGACACCTGAATTTCAATGTCGGATGTGTGATCATGTTGTTTTTTGTCTCAGAGTGAGGTGAAATGTTTCTTTTTTGTCGCATTATAGTTTTTAATTTTTTTTACCCCTGCACTGTTATGTTGTCTATATCTGTTTCGTCTGGGTAAAGTAAAATCAGAGATTTGTTTGAAAATATATTGAAGAAGATACAAAATAATACCTGAAAACATGGTAAAAATCGAAAACTGTGTATGTCTTGATTTAGGAGTTAGGGGATGAACAGTTGTTCACCCCCTCTGTGTCGAGGATTTTTTAAGTTTGTCTAAAATTATGTTTCACGACATGACGCGCTGGGAGCTATTTTACATAACCCCGCCCCGAGCGCGCAGTAGCAGTAGCCCGCTAACGCTAGCCTGCTAAAGCTAGCCCGCTAACGCTAGCCGTACCAATAACATTGCTTTCAAGCATTATCGAATAAAATGAATAATACACGTTTTCGTTTTGCCGTGTTGGTCACGGCTCTGGCTGAATAGGGGTATGAGGGACCCCTCACCAGACCACTTTACCAACTGTGATAATGTTAATGCTTAGGTTGATACATTTACTTATAAAGTTTGCCGAAGCTAACGTTAGCTCAGGTAGGCTACAGCTAACGGTAAAGTGTCATAGCAACGGGAGATTAATGAAGTGTGACGGAGCATCCGTTTAGCAGGTGCACGAGCGGGGCCGCGCCTTCCCGCGAATGGGCGTGGCTTCAGAGCCTCCAGCCAACACGCGCCCATAGTCTCAGAGAAAACTGCTCATTTTCCCACTATTTTAAAACTTCATTTTTCACACTTGGCGATTTTTTTTGTGATTCAAATTTGTCTGGGTGTTTCATAAGACATTTTTCTGTGGTTTGAAAAAATTAGATCACAAATACACTTTTGCTTTACCCAGACTTAAGCTAAAACACATCAGTTAAAGCTGTAGTTTGCCATTTTTATGCCGTTCCTGCTGATTTATACCACTCTTATGTCTGTACTGTAACACATGTGGGTACAAATAAAAATGTGCGTCCATTGTCTTTCATTTATTTCTCAGACATTTATTTAAAAAATGCAGAAGCTCTAACCAAATTTCGCCATGCTGCAGCACAATATCAGGTTTGATGCTGATTGTGTTTGTCATGTACAAATAAGGCACATGAAGGGAAGTTGAAAATGTCTGTTCCTGTTTATTGTACCACACGTCAAAGTACATGCAAAACACATTAAAATGAAAGAGAACAATTCCCTTACAGTCTTGCTTGTGTGCTTATTAACCCTTCATCACAGAAGCCTGTGTGAGTGCTGGCACGTTCACAAAGTCACCATCAATTATCACAGCGCCGAATGAGCTTTTGGGCATATTGCTGCTCCTGCAGCGCCTGCCTGACACGAATAATCAGTAAATAATGTTTGTCATGTCTGCTTGCTTGGGTGTTAATATTGGCACGGAATGGCGAAGCTCCAAACTGCCTCTTTTCTCTGCTGGATTTATTTGGCTCGGGCCTGAATCTAATTATTTTCACAGGGAAAGATAAGATAGCTGCCACGTTTTTAAGGTGGGAGTGTGTGGAGTAAGGTGGGAGTGTGTGGAGCTTCTGACGGATGGATTTGAGATCTGAAAATGGGAAATACTGCAGGTTAGAAAAGGATATATTTCGTGGTAGAGAGACAATGAATTCCTTGGATTCGGCAGGTAAAAATTGAGCCTGCAACTGTGTTCAAATGGCAAACATGGCATTACATGAGAATATTAAAACTACACTGACCACATTTCTGAGCCAAAATTATCTCCCATTAGGTAATTATAAGCATGACAACAAAACCATGACTGTAACTAAACCTGAAAGACCTGTTTTCTGAATCGTTCTTGCATCAGCATGTGCGCCATTTATTTCACGAGGAAGTAGGTTGTAGTTTTCGTTTTTCAGCGTGAGAGATGTTGTAGTCTTCAGTGTTCGAGGTTATAAATTCACGAGATAATGGGACTTAATTTTCTGTTCAAACTCACCGTCTGTGTTGTTTTACTCTGCAGTTCACCAACAGGTAGGTTTCATCATTATTCCTTTTTATTTGATCTTTTATTCACATATACTACCATATTATTTATGATAGTTTAATGAGAGGTTATAAAGAGTAGATAGAAGGCAGTTTTTTGTTGAGACTGACAGAAATTGTTTAAGAAAATATCCTGTCAATTTTTTCCTATTAGGTTTTTATTTTATTTTATGGCCAGAGTTACATTGCGAGTCGTGGATAGTTTAGTTTCTGTTTCTAAAATACTTCCTCTAAATAGAACAATATAATTTCAGTTCATCAAACAATACAACACACCTGACTGTATAATCACAGCTAACTGGTTTGTCTCTGTTTCACAGGTGGGATTGTGGTTCAGGGGATATATGACTGTGAGTATGGGGAAAACATTGCAGACATGGTCTTCTTGGTGAGAAACATATACAACCAGCAGCTTGTGACCCTGTATGACTCTCGGGTTGGGAAGTATGTCGGCTTTGGAGAGATGGGCTTGAGGAATGCAGCCCATTATAACAGTCAGGAGTGGAAAATGCACCTAAGAAGAGCCCAAGTGGAGACTGTTTGCAGATACAATGCAAGATTTTTCAGAATTAGCACACTGGATAGAAAAGGTATGTGAAACCTACTCTTTCTTTTGAGTGGAGATTTATACACTGCCACTTTGTTTGGCCTAATTTGCTTTATTGGAAAAAGGAAACAATTGTTCTGTCCTTGTTCTTTAATTAAATGGCTTGAAGAAAACTGTTTAGCCCCTGACTCGCTCTCTAATCATTTCTACACTCCAGTGCCTCCGCTTGTCAAGGTCCATCTGACCGAGCCAGCCGACTACGGGAAGCGGACCATGCTCAAGTGCAGCGTTGTGGGTTTTTTTCCTCAGGAAGTGAGAGTGAGCTGGTTGAGAGACGGAGAAGAGGTCACCAGCGATGTGTCGTCCACAGACGTCCTGGCCGACGGGGACTGGAGCTTCCAGATTCACTCGTTCCTGGAGCTCACACTCAGGAGAGGGGAGAGGGTGACCTGCAGGGTGGAGCACAGCAGCCTGACACAGAGCCTGGAGGTGGACTGGGGTAAGGATTGAGGAAGATAAAATACTGTCAGAAATGTATGAATGACACCAAAACAGTGTAAATAATAGATACATAGATTGATACATTGATTTTAGGGTGAACTGTCCCTTTAACTTTCAGCAATTAGACTCTGTGATCTTTATCAAATGCAGCAGTAGTGGAAAATGTATTGAGATCCTTTACTTAAGTAAAAGTACTAACCACACTGTAAAATGACTCCACTACAAGTAAAAGTCCTGCATTCAAATTTACTGAAGTAAAAAAAAAATCTTGTTATTCAGATTGGACCCACTCAGATTATTTATATATTCTGAATTTGTTACTAGATTATTTGTATTTCTGCATGTTTTAAGTCGCTCAGGTCAAAGTTTTAGATTAAAAAACATGATACATTGTAAGTGATTAGACCACAGAACCACAGAACAGTATATGAGAAAATTAAAACACTGCTTACATACATGCATCAATAATAATAATATTCCAATAATATATTTGGAATATAAAAATCTAAGCATTTTGCATAATGGGTACTTTTACTTTTGATACTTTAAGTACATTTTGCTGCTGATACTTTTTTTTATATTTATTGAAGTATGTTTTGAATGCAGGACTTTTTCATTTCACAGTGTGGTATCAGTACTTTTACTTACGTAAACGATCTGAATACTTTTTCCACCACTGGTCAGATCCACCCTCTCATCTACACATGGCCAAATATGACAAAAAATGGCTTTATTGCCTAACTTCACAAACCAACATGTGTTGTATGTCCTCGTGTTTTATAGAGTTGATGCATTTTCCAAACCTGCTGTTCTCTCCCTGTCCAGCAGTCGTCCCTGGTGTTTTGTTCCCATGTTTCCACACCACCTGACCTCCACATACACCTGTTCGCCTGCTCTATATTCCCTCATTAGTCCTTACGCAGCTCCCCTGCTCCTCCTCCCTGCCCGGTTGTCTGCTGTGCCCCCTGTAGCCACAGCGTCCATCTGCTGTTCCCATTTGGCTGCCTGCCTGCTTCTTTGCCCACCTGCTCCCTCTTTGAATTTGTTTTCTTGTGCTGATCGACTGCCTGTTGCCGCCCTTTGCTTTGAACCAAAATTCAAGCTTAATTTACCTCAGCCTTCATGTGCTTTTGAGTCCAAATATCTGCTACCAGAACCACTGCATACTCGCTGTGAGTGGCAGATATTTTAAGAGCAGCACTGAACGGCAGCTGTGCTGACACATGAGATTTGTGAATGGAGGAGCAGCATGACAGTGTGGGAAAGCAGAGGCTGCAGAAGGATAAAATCAGAGCGGCATGAGTCCAAATTCACCCGCAGAATAAAGATGAATGTGGGAGAGGAGGCCGTTGAACAGCTGCAAATGCGTCATCAGATGTAAAATGCTACTGTGGAGGAATTTCCTTCCACATTTCAAAGGACACCTTATCTTCTTCCTGCCCTTGGTTGTTGATTTGCAGCATTAATTTTCCAGAATGGAAAGAAAACTTTATTTTGGCCCACGGTCAGTGTCCTTGCAAACAATTGAAAAGCTTGTGCAGCTTGCAAAAAAACATTTTTTATAGCTTAAGATTAAATAATTATAATGAACTATGCAGCTATTATCTATTTTTTAAAGTGTTTTTTTTTATCCCTAGATAGTTATTTTCTCCTTTTCACCTTTATACAAGTGATTTATATCATAGAAAGCTATATAACTAAGAATACTAAAGAGCCTGTGAGCAGCTTCACCTTCATGTTTTCTCTTGTGTAGACGCCTCCTTATTGGATGCTAAACACCTGAAGGTGACAGTTGGGATCATCTTCTTCTTCATCGGCTTCGCTGTGGCGGCTGGTGGAGTGGCTTACTACTGGTGGAAACAGAGGTGGGTTAACGTCCGTAGTTGAAGATTAACACGAGAAAAGCTTGATGGAAACACCAACATTTGATAAAACACATAAGAATGCAAATTAAAGTTTTTACGCTCGGTTGAGGTGGAAACGCTTTTTATGACGTAGTGAACATTTAACTGATCAGCTGTTTCCACTCTGACATGAAAGAACAATGATAAGTTGCCCAGTTGAATCAGATTCCTGAAGACTTCTCTCCATTTTCTCTTGTGTAGCCAAAGTTGTCCGATTAGCAACCTCTTTTTGTTGTTTTTCTCTACTTCTTCTGCTGTTTACCGACAGATTAACCTTCAGCAACACATTACACTGCCATCTTCTGACCAAATTATGTTAATGCAGCTTTGATTTGTCGCTTTAAACCAGTTGAAGGAAACGTCCCTAATTCGCATTTTCTTTAATGCAACATTTCAAAATGTTGCTTAAAAATTAACTTAATCTTTAATGCAAACACGGCTATTGTCAGTCGTATGAAACTTTTTGCATTTCATCCGTACCTAGTTCACTGTTCCACTGAAAACATCATGGAATAAAACATTTTCTGTTTACATGTTTCAGGTTTGACTTCAGCTCATTAGGCAGACAAGGACAAACATCTTCTGTGGATCCCTCAAAGTTACTGAGTCTATGAAGGACCCAGAAGTTGTAATTCCCACAACCTAAAGTGGCATCCAAGCGCTCCACGGAAGGAAACACCCTTCCACCTTCCCTCAGGAAAAGCAGTGATGTAGGTAACTATAGTATGCTGTGAATGCTAGCACTAGCCATTAGCTGTGTTCAGTTAGAAAATCACTGCACGAGTTACATTGCCATGTGTGAAATGTTAGTGAAAAACACTAACTAACCAAATAGGATGGCAGTAACTTTACACCAGAAACTGTGCTGATGTTTAAAATGACTTTTTTTGTCAATGGAGTCTGGTGGCTTTGAAGAAAGTAGCTTCAATTTTATTGTTTTAAACGGCTCTCTGACAGGAAGAAATGGAAATGGACTTGAAAAGTAGCATGTTGACTCTAAAACATACCTACTTTGAACAAAATGTGCATGTTTGGATTTTAATACATACAAAAAACATTACTGTGAAGCTACAGAATGATAAAAACCCTCAAAAAAACACCCCCAAAATAAAGGTCCTGGCCTTTAACAGACATAATAAAGCTCTGCTGAAGAACTTACAACATATAGGATTAACACTGGTGACCTCTTCAGCACACAATACAGAAAGTAGTCCCTCACAACACGCCTGACCTTCAGTGGAAGGAGAAAAATGACACTGTGTAAAGATGACATGCTGTTGTTTTATTATGGACCCCTGACACAGCACAGCTCCTCCTTTATCATTTCTGTCAACCAAGGACTCAACTGACATGTTAACCTTCAAAAAATGTGCCATCAATTGTGCCAACATTGTGTGATTAAGGTGTCAGACCTGTCACAATAAAACCGTCTCACCTTGAAAAGACTCACTATCTTTACTTTGCTGTATGTTGTATTTAGCAACAACAATCTGTAGGACCAGTCAGAAGTTTGGACACACCTTCTTTTACAATGGTTTTATTATATTTTCTACATTGTAGATGAATATTAAAGACCTCAAAACATGATGGAACACATGTGGAATTATGTAGTAAACAAAAAAGAAGTACTTATACAATTTCTCCACTACAAGTAAAAGTCCAATTTATTATTGATATGACCATTACTACTGATGTATTTATGTAAGCAGTGTTTTAATTTTCCAAAGGGCGGGCTCATTTTAACTACTGTTATGAGGTTAAATTAGGAAAAAAAGTTGAATCACTTTCAGTTTCTCATGTTTTTGTGTTGTGAAGATGTACGGATATAGTGACATAGTGACCTTTCTCCACAGGTCTGTGTCAGCGCTGGTGAAAGGTCTGTTATCTTTCAGCAACAGGGGAAAAAGATGCTCCAGCTTGTTTGTATTTCTTCAAACCAATAAGAGTCGTTTTGGATGGGTGCTCCTGCAAAATAAGACGTTATAAAACCTTTTCTGATATGTTATGTATTTAAGATTATCCTGTGGCTCATATTTGTATAGCTGGCACAAACCTGTGGATTTTTAAGGTGTAGAAATATGAAATTCCTACTCGATTCACTGCATGTTATAAAGCAAAAGACAAATTCATTTTTTGAAGCCGAGCAGAGAAAAAAACCCTTTCTTTCTCCAACACCAGCTGTTCAATCCCACGCCACTCTGTAAATGATTCAGCCGGATACGAGTGCTCTCTTTTGGAATCGACTGGGAAGCTATAAGAGCTTCGAGCCTGAACCCTCGCTACTTGTTAGCTGGCATTTCAGAGCGAAACACTGACTCAGTGCTGTCAACATGGCAAGTCTTTTCCCCGTGGTGGTCATGCTGGCCGTGTTGTCCTGCGGGCTCTGTGAGGAGAAAACCTTCCTGCAGCGAGCAGGTGCGGCCTTCAACAGCAGACAGTACAGAACTCTGCTCACTGTGGGCAACGGAGAGCAGTTTGGAAACTGGACCTGGCCCGAGATGTGTCCGGACAACTTCTTCGCTGTTGGCTTCAGCCTCAGGGTAAAGACTCAGACTCTGTTTATGATATTCTAATTTACATAAACCTGCTGCAGCAAAGGCCAAGAAAAACACCAAGAAGATGGATAGTGTCACATTCATAACTCCACTTCATGTATTTTCTTCTTTTCTTTTTTCTTTGTACTAAACAGGACAGACAGGTGTTACACATTTAGCCAATCAACTTGTTGGATCTCCTGAAGAGAATCTGATATTTGTTATTTACACATGTAAAAAAATAGATAAATGAAAAATAAAACTATTTACTGAGTAAATAAATACATTCATTAGTTTAATCAATACATAAAACATAAATCAATAAAATGTTTGATAAATATATTGATATGCCATTAAATGCATCACAAATAATATTAATGACTTGATCAGACCTGACACAAATTTATATTTGTTTTATTTTGTTTATTATTTAGCCTTTGTTTAAATTCATACCCTATGTTTTCACTTTCCTATTTAATTTCCCGCTTTATTTTTTTTATTTAATTATATTTCTTATTTTGCATTTATAATTTATTTTGCATATGTTATTTATTTGTTGTTAAATGTTTTCATTTGTCATATATTATTTATTTATTTTATTTCTTTTCTATATTATTTGTTTTCATATTTTAATGTATTTCTTTTTTTTATTTATTGTTTTCTCTTATTTATCTGCATTTTGTGTGTCATGGGGTCAACCTTCCACCTATTGGTTAACTCCAGGTTACTATCCTCTAAATGCAGCTCAGCAGCAACAGCATCAAGAAACATTTTCATAACAAGACTTATTTTTACAAAGTAACTAACAACTTCTCTCCTTTATTATACTGGAGTTTTGATAGACAGAGATCATTTCACAGCCAACAAAGACAATAATGCCTTTATGGTGCCGAAGAGGAAGCAAATATCTAATAAAAATAAGCTCCAGTTGCAAAACCCCCAAATAATCTTGACAGACATGAAGAAACAACATAAGTATGAATAGGAAAAAGCCTCTTGTTGTTTCAGACTAACCCACAAATAAAATCTACACTTTCACCTGATAACTTTCACACCAGGTTTGGCAGCAGCTTTATTCAGAGTAAGATAACGATCTGGTTTCACAGGAACTGTTCTGGGAACCGTTCTCTGTTTCCTCAGGTGGAGTCTAACCAGTACGTGGCGGACGACACGGCTCTGAACGGGATCCGCCTCATCTGCGCCAAAGATGGGAACCGAAGCTTCCTGTACTCTGTGGAGTCCCACACCGGCTAGTGAGTGACTCACTACAGGATCAGAAATACTTTATTTTTTATTCCTGGGGGGAAAGTGCTTTGTTACAGATGCTGCTGCATTAGAAATAGACATAGAAAAAAATAAGTCTGTAAATAAAATAAAGATAAAAAAGGTTGCTACACTAAACATACAGCAATATAAAAAACAAAGGCAGGAAGTAAATAGAGATAAGTACAAATAGAAACAAAATAAAATATGAAACAACAAAAGCATGAATAGGAAAAAGAACACGTCTTTGTTACTTTATAAGAGATATTTATAATTTTCTTTGCAACAAATTTTAAAAATAAAGAAAAAATTTAAAAAGAGGGAATATCTATAGCATATATAATTAATTTAATAAAATACCACAAACGAAATACAATAATATGAATAAAATACAATTTAATAAAATACAATTTAATAAAATAAAATAAAATAAAATAGAATAAAATAGAATAAAATAAAATAAAATAAAATAAAATAAAATAAAATAAAATAAAATAAAATAAAATAAAATAAAGCAAAAACACAAAAGATAGTACTGGAAAAAATAAACAATTGGAGTAACTAGTCAAACTGAGTTTTTACAGCCTTGCAACCCAAAACATGCCTCATAACTGATGAATAAACTGTTAGTAAATGACTGTTGGACCATGAATAAAGCTTATTTACAGCTATAATAAATGGTGCCTCATTAGAGAGTGGTGCACCTATAAACTGATTTCCATGGCTTTAATGGGGCTGCATGTAATTTGTTCCTTTACAAGAGAGTTTTATTTGTAAGTGCAACCACTGTCAAGCGATCCACACTTCCAATCGATCCGTGTGCATCTTTTGTATTCTCAGAAATTTGGTGTTCAATACGGCGCTGTTGACTGAAAGATTTTTCTTTCAGGGAGCTCAAATTCAGCAGGAAGACTTGTAATGTTAGTCAGCAATGAACACATGAATAGAAATACTTTCCTTTGCCCTGTTTGAGCGCGTCGGCCTCTTCTAATGAAATGTTTTTATTGATGCCGTCAGACATGCAGCTGTTTGTTGCTGAGGCCAGTTCTGTCTTGTGAAAGTGGGACTAACCTGGCTGCACTACAAAGGTTCAATAAGAACGAGATAAATAAAGTAGGTACTTTGAAAGCAGCAGGAAGCTGCAGGCCGGTATTTTCCCATCGTGCTCAGAGGAGAAATGAATGCACCGCTTCTGCCAGGATTGCAAATGAGGTGTTCAGATGTTGGTGTCTTGACTTCCCTCCAGTGTTTCCAGCCCTCGTCTTGGATCTGACCCTATTTTTTCCTCTTTTATCCTCTCCTGTCCAGCTTCGGTGACTGGACCCATCCCCAGTACTGCCCCAGTGGCATGCTCACCTCCTTCCAGATCCGCGTGGAGCCCCATAAGGGTCTGTTCGGTGACGACACGGCCGTCAACAACATCAAGTTCCGCTGCAGCAGCAACCCGACGCTGGAGGGCACCGGCATGTCCTGGGGGGAGTACGGCTCCTGGAGCCAGGAGTGTCGCTACGGAGGGATCTGTGGCATCGAGACCAAGATGGAGGAATACCAGTACGGCCTGGACGACTCCAGCCTCAACGACGTGCGCTTCCACTGCTGTGACACGCCTCAGCAGGTGAGTTAATGACATAGGAAAATGTTCTGTATATGCATCACATTTTAATGCTGATTATTGGCTTGTGTTTGTTTTCATTGACAGTGATCAGCAGGTGAACATCAAGCAGCCTGATCCTGAGTCATCTCATCCCTCTCCAACGTCCTCCAGTCTGACAAATAATAAAAAGCTCATTTGAACTGCTGCTGTCTCTTTAATGATTCTCCAGAACCTGACAGTCCTGATGTGCACAGTATCAGCTTAAAACTCAAACATGACTGAGATCAGAGTTCAGAGCAGTCTACCACAAACTGACAGTTTTTTATACAAAACATCCAGCTCTCTAAACAAAGTCGAGTGTCACCTTCAGCAGGAAAAACAGAAAGATTAAGGAGCTCCGCTTCAAGCCGAGCTCTCGTCTGAAGAGCCTCTTTTTACACCGTGTCATCCCCTCATCACCTCTCATCAGCGTGAGAGCAGCATGTTTTCATATCCTGTCTAATGAGCCAATGAGCTCACAGCAAAGTCATAATAAGCGTGAGCACAAGACAGAGCCGCTGACACAGGCGTTTCCCAGAATTCCTGCTGGAACTTAGGTAATTAAGAAATGACAAGAGAGGGGATATTAATTAATTTACAGTTTAAGGCCTGACAAAGGTTGATAAGACGCCGATTGGCACACACAGAGGTAATTGTGTTAATTAATCGGTGAGTAGTTAATCTGCTAACACAGAGTGTGTGCGGAGGAACGGGGAGGGAACTCGAGGACGTTATCAAACACGGCCGTAATGGTTTTCAGAAGATTTTGCAAGTCGAGGCAAAGTGATTAACACACAGCTACAGAGTGGCTCTCTGTTATGGTAATGAATACACGCGGAGCTGACCCCATATCTGAGTTCAAAGTGTACTTACTGGAGTTGGATGCTCAAGTGCACTTGTTGGTCTACTTGGAAAAACGGATATGTTAATATAAACATGAGGTGGGAGTTTGGAGCTCATCATCATTTGTTTTTGTCTAAAAGTCACATTTAAATGTCTGTTGGGGTTCAGAGGTCGTCTTCATGGGACTGATTGGTCTTATTCAGAATCAGAATGTTTTTATTTAGCAGGTTTTCACAAACAAGGAATTTGGGCTGTGGTGTATTGGTGCATAAGTACTAAAATACAGATATACATTAAGGCAAGGAGCAGCTTAAATATGAGATATATTGTTATTATAGTCTATGGTCAAACTTCATGGATTAGCTGGTGTGACAGTCATTAAAAACACATGCTGCACTGCAAAAACAACAGAACTCTACGCCAAATATGTCAAAGAAATTTCAGGCTGAATTGTTGGAAATTGGATATTGGATCCAGATCCAGAATATCAATTCATATTTAATCATCTTAACTCTGATCATGAGGGGCTGGAGCCGATCCCAGCTGACGTAAGGCGAGAGGTGGGGTACACCCTGGACAGGCCGTCAGACAACCATTCACGCTCTCATTCACTCCTACGGGTTGGGGTTAGAGAGTAACCAATAAACCTCTTTGGCCTGGGGGAGGAGACCGGAGAACCCATGCTAACAAGCAGAGAACATGCAAACTACACACAGAAGAGCCACAACCGGATTCGATGGTGAAGCATGACACCACCATGCAGCCCAAACCCAGAATATATTTAGTAGAAACAAAAAAACATGGAGTCTGGTGTTTATTATCTAGCAGTGTGTCCACATCCAGACCATCCAAACCATTTTATTTAACGTTGTGCTGGTGCTGTTTTAACGTGTTGGTAATGTTGTGAAATGGACTCAATGAGGTTCATGCAACAAAAACTAACTGGCTAAGTTTAGGAAAAAAGAAGGATGTCACAAGTACAGAAGTTTATTTGCTGCTTAACTTACAAGAAAGTAAAATGAAAATCATGATTAAATGTTATTTTATCATGTTAAATCTTAAAATATCTTCAGGTTTTTCTGTAAACACAAAACAATGAACAACATTTTTTAAATATGATATTAAGGGAAAAAAATAAATAAATAAATAAATTGGCACCACCCGGTCAGCCATGCCAAGTGCCCCAAATCAAACACACCCCGACACCGCCAGGTGCATGCTGGGTGTAGCTAGCTAACATGCTAAATGCTAACATGCTAATTCTTCAGGTAACTTCACACAGGGACCTTCAGTCAGGCGTGTGAGGCCTTTCTGTCGTTTTTGAGGACAGGTTGATGTGGCTGCGGAGCGTTAGTTTAGTTAGTTAGTTAGTTTAGTTTAGTTAGTTAGCGTTTAGTTCAGCACACGGAGGCAGAGCGAGCTGGATATTATATTTGTGGATTAACTTTCAAAGAGCAGAGGAGCTAAACTGGAGCGGAGTGAGGAGGACTTCACGGTGCACACACAGGTGAGTGCAACAACTCAGCGCAAAGATTAGCATCCACTGTGTTGCCTAGGA
>CAFUXE010000113.1:143479-153495 GCA_903364295.1 Serranus cabrilla | reverse complement strand
TTTTTTTTTTTTGTAACACGAATGGGCAGAGAGCTGCAAATGTATATTTAAGTCTAACATTAGTCAAAGGTCTCCTTCTCTTCACGGACGGCTAAGTTAACATGGTTCAGCATCATTTAACTGATGAAGTGTGAGATCCTGCCTCGCTTTTCTCTCCCTGTCTTGTTTTTCTTTTTTCATTTTTACTTAGACGGAAAAAAAACACAATTACCCACAGTCCCTGGAGTGTACTCATGTCAGAGGTGAGGCTGCACTGCTACCAATCAGCCCTTATCAGGGTGCGATGGGGCCCTGAAGGTCGCAGCCTCAGGCAGGACGGGCGGACACATGGCCGGTTGTAACTTTTGTCAAGGTTACGATCATCCTTGTTTGGGGATGTCCAACCGGAATGTAGTAGGAGTCGAAAAACTCCCTCATGTCACATGAGATCACCTCGCTGCTTTACTGATTTTCCAAACTCTGCTCTTTTAGATAAATGTGATCCGTCTGTTTCCACAGGATGCCAAGAGGGAATAAATGTCACAGTTTTAGATTAAAAAAAACAACAAATTTATATTCATAAAACTGAGAGATGACAGTTAAAATGTTTATCTCGACGCTGGGGAAAATGAAGATATTGATTAAATGTGACGAAAAAAAGCTGACCAGGATTCAGCTGGGATGTGTCTCAAATATTCATAACGATCTCGTCGGCTATCAAAAGGCGTCTTTTTGGTATTGCCTTTCATAATTCATATCTGTCACATTCTGACAAACGTGTGAAAGTGACAGCTGAGTCTTATTTTCCTCCCCAGCAGCTCTGATGCAAGAGGGAGCATAAAATATTTCTTGAATACAATAAGTGCTTATTAAAGCTCAAACAGCCGAAAGCTAAATGCAGCTGAGAGAAGTTTAAAAAGTAAAAAAAAAAGAAAACACCACAGAGAATATAATGATATGACTTCATATCCTAATCCAATATTATCAGAGTGGTTATTTGTCATGTGCTCGTGCAAACTCCTGTGTACAGCTGTGGAAAATCCATTCTGGCTCAAATACGACCCTTGACCTTGTCTGCCATTAGCGATCACGGGTCTGGGCTCCGTCATAGTGGAGGGCGAGAGGACAAGGAGCATATGTTTCTGGGGGTCACACACACACCGCGACCCCTCGGTTTAAAACCAACAACAGCCCTCGGGAGGTAGCTCGAAGCGCCAGTCAGAGATACATTTTAGCAAGCTTTAGCAGAACAGCAGAGGCAACACAATAAGGTCTCCAAAACAGAACATTCACAATAATAAAAAAAATGTTCAAAACATCTCAAAAATAACTCCAGAACATATTACCTTCATGTAGACAAACACTTTTATCCTCTCACTCTGAATTCCAGTAATAAAACAGGGAACAACAGCTTCAAAATACCAACACTGACTGTAGCAAATCTCTCCTGTTTGACTAGAACAAACATATAACACTTAAATCACCATTGTGCCTCTAAAAGACATTTCTAAAAGCAGATTGTGGGGCATTTACAGTATAGGAATAAGGCTAAGCTGGTCACAGTTTTTATATTCTACTCTACACAAAATCACTTGCCATTTTACATTGAAAAAAATCTCAGCGGCGGGTGGATTAATTAAGGAGAGCACTTATTCAGCATAATCGATCTTACTTGTGTGTAATTGAAGAGCTTCATCTCCGAAAAAGGAGACATTTTTCTTGACCAAAGTGTCATCCATTCTCATAAAACAAAAGATCCAAATGATGACAAATTATAGTGCTTGTGAAGCTGGACAGCAGGTAGTTTAAGTTCTTGATTAACCGAATGCTAACGTTATAATAAATAGCTTTTCTGACGTGTTTCACAATGAAGCGTGTGTAATTTCTTTGCAAAAAATTGAACATTTTTAACACAAACTCTTCCTCCTCAGTGCAAATGATTCCCCATGACATCACCGTTAAATCTGAAGGCTATTTGCTTGACGTGTTGAGGTGTTTTGCTGTCGATACATCCCCCAATAAGTGACCCCCATTATAAATGCATGATTCCTGACAGATACCCCACTGACAAAACCCATTAGTGAGCTAATGAGAGCTCCACACCGTGAACGCCGCCACCTTCCTCCCTCCCTGTTCACCCCCCCTCCCCCCATCCCCCCTTTTTAAAATGGAAAGCTACATGATGCCATGAAACAGCACATTATGACTTGGTTATTGTCAGAAATGATGTCTGTAAAGAGGTGCTTAAAGAGCTGGAGGTAAAATAATGAAGGAAAATCTCAACAGGGAATGTGGGACGCAAACGGCTGTTACTTTAAATGAGCCTATTCATTTCTTTTATTCGACTCTCTTATGCTCTGTGGTCTTTCTCTCGCTCTCTCTTTCTCTCTCCCACATCTCAATTTCTCCCTTTCTCAATCTTCAGTTTTCTTCTCAGTAAACAACAGGGCTCTGTCCTGACCGCACAGCTTAACCTCGTCTCCACACTGATGAGAGCTTTTGTTTGTGGCCATTGACTGGAAATGTAATTAAAAATGCAACTTTGTGCAGAAAAAAAAATCCTCACTCCTGCATGTGAAAGCTAACTAGGTGCATCTAAATATGAGTTCTGCCCCCAAGCTGCAAACATTCAGCTGAATTTCACATCCTTATCTGACTCGGCTTTGAATATGGAACATTCTGTATGCAAGGTGAGCTTAGCACACCACACCAAAGAGTGATTATCGGCTCTCTTTGAAGCACTTGACGGCTTAGAGCTCAGCGTAAACAATTATCTCTTCACCCTACTTTGGATTGCCTGTCGCAACAAACGCCTTTCCCATCACCTCTACCGGCGTTCTCCTCCAAGTTCCCTTCACGCCACAACTTTCCACGTTGCACAGAGCGAAGGAGCGGGAAATGGTGATGCAGTCTGTGATCACGTAAAGATGCTTCCTCGGAGCATGCCTGCCCTTGTATTGTCAGTCGTTCGGATGAGGACTGTGACCTGTCGAGATTCTGCCTCTTGGATTTTTGGAGCTCTCTCCTCAGCTCCCCAAACTGAAAAGAGCTGCTCAGCACAAGCACCTCTTGTAACAGGTGCTATATCTGGGCCACTATTAGGACTTGTTTTGCTGGGTTCTGGGAACTATTCTTCAAAAGCAAGTAGAGAGCACTCTCGATCCGTGATCACTGCTGCTCTGTCAGTTCTGATTACCTCTTGTATTACATTGGGAATCATGTAACGCTCTGTATTTAAAGGCCTGGTCACACCAGTCTAATTTATCCCCACACATTACATTTTTTTTTATAGAGATGTTCCTAACAACTAATTTTCCTGACTTTTAAAAGCAACATTATAGTATGATAACACTCTTAAACATTCATAATAGGGCACAATTTAATCTATAAGATTAAACATTAAACGTTCGAAATAGTTTGTCACATTTTTCAATTACTAAATTGTATTTTAAATGCCACTGAAATCCATTTATGCCCCCTCCATTCCAGATTAGCACTTTGATTCACAGACCTGGTGTGTGGGCTAATGACGTAAACGTTATTTGATGAAATGCCAGCAGGGACTGTGGTCTAACAGGGGTTATGGTTTGGAAATGCTTATACCATTAGCAATCATGTTTGATTCATCAAGCCAGCTGGTTGGTTTATAGCATACTAGTTAACTAGCTTTAGCCTGTAGCATAAATGCTAGCTAGCTAATTTCAATGTGCTGCTGGAGTATCACAGACTGACTGCTGAACCCAAATTTATCTGGTTGATCAGTACAGATCAGATCAGGAGGCGGCTAATCCCAGACTAAAGACCAATATTGAAATATCAATCATTTTAATAATACTGACTAGTATTTCTGTTGCCATCTAGCGGGGGTGACCAATATGTAATCTAATCTTGCACATCCCTAGTTTTGAGGCTTGGTGTTGTAGGGATTATTCACAAGGCAACTTGGTGAACTACAAATGCTAACAAGCTAGCGTTTGTCAGTCTCATTAGCTCTCCCATCTTTTATCTCAACTGTGCCTTTCACCCCTGTTTCATATTTTGTTCTCAGCCTTTTACACCATTTTAATCAGTAAAAAAAGGCTAACTACAGGTTAACAAGCTCTTTACCTCCGTCGCTTACAGGCAAATATGTTCATACAGTTTATTTCAAAAGATGCGTTTGTAGCTTGCTGCCTTGTTTGTGGAGCAGTTTATAGTAGGCTTTGGCGGTATTAGTAATTACAGTATTTGTGTTTGTGTGTAAAATTCACATAGATTTACTTTTCTCCAACAAACAACCCCACTAATCTTATATTCGGTTGACAGTAAAGTTGATTTTGCCGCAAAATTTCCCCGGTGTGACCAGGCCTCAACAAAATAAAACTCCCAAACTGACCATGGCATCGTTCCCAATATTCAACCCCCCATCAATCTTCACCCACTTATTCCAGTGTCTCCACAATGACTATCCTGCACCAACACCTCCTGTTTTGGATATATACATTCAGTATGTGTGGTTATACAGTAGGGTTGATGTCTGCAGTTACATGAAGTCGCTCTGTAGCTACACTATGGCAGGTTTCAGGGAGTTGGGTCAATGAAAGATGGCAGGTTTGGAGAATGCTGCAGTAATGGGGATCAAAGCCCCGTTAATTTGGATCAGGGACACTCTGTTCTTCAGATGGGGGTTTTGAGAGGTAGGGCAGGGAAAAACCTTGACTTGGGGCTACTCTTGAGTCTCCTCGGGGCTTTGATTAGTCGCCGTGGCCTGTGAATCCGCCACGATCTCCTTCGCGATGACCTCCCCACCTGCTGGTCCTTCTGTCTCTTCGCCCTCGTCCTTCTCCTCGTCCGTCTCCACCCCGTTTTCGATCACAACTTCTGCTACGCCCTCGTCCTCCTTTTCTTTGGTCTCGCTCTGTGTTTCGACAGTCGCTGCGATTTCCCTCACTTCCTGGACCTCTCCGTTTTCTAAAGGCTCCCTGTTCTCTTTTGATGCCTCTTCATCCAGTGCGGCCTTTTCTCCTCCCTCTTCTTCGGCGCCATTTTCTGCTCCTTTGTCTTCTCTCTCTGCATCTTTCTTTACAACAGTCTCTATGCTGATTTCAATCCCATCAGTCGTTGTATCTTCCTCACACCTCACCTCCCGTTCTTTCGATGTCTCACTTTCTTTCGCCGCCTCTTCATCTGTTGCGCCCACCCTTTCATCCCTGCTCCTGTCTTCCTCTTTCTCAACCTTTTCTCTGTCATCGAGGATCTTGGGATCCTCTGCATCCTTCTCCGTTTTTGTTTTCTTCTTCTTCTTGTTCTTCGCCGAGTCTTTGATGCAGTTCTTGTTGGACTTGCTTCTGGGCTTGAAGATCAATTTCTGAAACATTCATAGTTTACATAAGCATGTTAGTAAAATTGAATTGTGGCTCTCTAAATATGCTTTTAGGCACAAAGCAATGCACACAGACTTAATTAAGAATGGATCACAGTGGATCTAATATTGCACTAGGATAACGAGCTAATTTAAATGAGTCTCATTGATGCCGAAAAGGAAATTGGGGCCATTTGGAGGGGAGTTATTGGTAGCCTTGAGGCCTGCAGTCTGACCAAACAAACAGGCAAAAATTTAATGCAATATATCCCCAATTACTTGAACAACTTCTGCAGAGTTCAACACACTGTGGGATATAGAAAACTGAGATAGACTGCAAAGAAACAGCCAAGAAAATCTTGTTAACGCTAGCAATTCCCAGAGTCTTAAGGTCTATTACATTTGTTGGTGTGATGGCAGTTTAAATTCGGGTCACAGAAAGCGTCAACATGGATTCATTCCACTGCGGACAAAGGTTAGCTTTAGAGGTTATCGCCACTATTCAGGGTCGCCAAGAAAGCATTACCAACCCCTGCTTCTCCAAACAACACATTTGTCTGTTGCAGAAGAATTCCTGATCTCTCAAACAGAGTGTAGTTTGTTCATATTTGTCCAGCGCCGTGTGTGTGTTTGGCTGCTTAAAACAAAACCAGCTGTGGAATTAGAGGTGGCAAAAGGTGATGTTGGCCTTGGATACGTGGCGAGCAGGTGACGGAGCGACTGGTGGGAGACCCCGACATCTGCATTAGCCAAGAAACACAGAGAGGAATGTGAGGTTGTTTACCTTGGATTCCCTCCTCTTACGGCCCAAAATGGGTCTCTGCAGGAAAACAATCTGTTTGGTCGACAGACTTCCATCACTGAAAGATGAGGACAGGGAGAGAAGAGGACAGAGGACAGGATATTAACTGAAAATGTTGGCATTTCCACAAACATTTTTTTTTGGCACTAATTTATTTAAAATGAGTCAACATAAAATGGGAGAAGGAGCTTTTCCCAATTGCTTTTCATTTAAAAAATTTAGAAACAATGTTACAAACACTGACAGATTCTTCATCATTTATTAATTTTCTTTGCTTGAAAAATTGCAGCAGAACTCCGAGATAATTCTGTATAATTCATTCGAGTTGAAGCCCGGGATAACGCAGATTGATCCACACTCTGTCTGACCTTCCATCAAGATAGTCAAATGATCGCTCGGCCACCGCTCATGCCTCACACTCTTATCTGACAGTTTAAGGATATAGGCTCACATTTGTGGAACCAACCTCTTCGCTGCTCCATCTGTCAGTGTCATCCCCCGCCCCTCCGCTATGTCTGAGTATTTCACATGCAAGGAGGCAGATTTTTAAGTGTGTCTCGATGTCTGTGTGCAACTCGTGAACATCTTTAACTTCTCCGAACGTGAATATCTTCCCTTTTCTCTCAATTCCCCCAAACATAATCCTCCATCCCATGCACATGTCACACTCCTGTGTTCTGAGAAGGATAATCTGCACAAGTACTCGCGCTGACAGATTAATCGTGGCAGGAAATGCAGATTCATTTCTGTGTGGGCTTCCTGTCTCTCACGCTCACTCTCACACTCCTTCGTCATTCACAGCCCTTTATATAGTCCAGTGTTCTCTTTCCAACTGCCTGCTTACTTTTACCTCTCCGCTTTTATCTCCTCTGACAGCCACGTTTTTGACAGTTTTATTGTTTGTTTCTGCTTTATTCCTTCTATTTATCTTTTGCTATTATTGGACATGGCTTAAGAGCAGATATGTTGTCCTGTGCTGCTATCTGACACAAGTTCAATAACGCTCGCAGACGCGTGCACGCACACACACACACAAAGGGCTTGGTGCTGTCTGAACTTAAGCTGCCAGCTCAACCTTGCACATGAAGAAAGATGGCAGGTTTATGATCGCTGCAGAACCCTAAAAGCCTGCTACAAATCTTCCCTTTCTCAACATCAAATGGACTTGAGACTCCTCCAGCAGAAGGCTTACTATCTAAACCATCCAAAGCCCACCACAACGTCTTTTTTTCCATTACCTACTTCCTTCCACCATTTATCCATAAGCTATTTTCGAGGCTGTCAAGAACGCTGGACGGCTTCCTGGCGAATCAAAGCTGAAAACTAACCGGAGTTCCCAGCAAAAGCCCCAACCCATTAAGCCAGAGAGGAGTGGATGGCTTAGAAAATTACAGGCCTTTACTGAACCTACTCTCGGCTGTCAGTGTCAGCCGCACTATTATAACTTGAAGCCATACAGAGCAGCAATGACCTGCATGTCTTTATGGGTGAATGTACCTGTTGGCGGCTTCATCTTTGAGGCAGAAAAGTCTACTTTACACCTCTACTGCAACGAGAAAAACCTGGCAAATCAAAAAAGCCAAACTTTCTTGCAAAAAGACTCAAATTAAGACTATAACGCACATGTTGAACACTATTTAGATACCTGCAGTATTAACTCATTCATCTGAACCTTGTTTCCTTGTTGTATGTTCACCATTAATGTAGAGAAATGCACATTTACTGTAGTTAATGGCTTCAAAATGTAATTACCATCTACATTAATTGAATGCGGCGAGCAGGAATGCATGCTCTGAGACAACTACATGAATTAATGTTGTGTGGAGAAGCGGCTGAGCACCAGTTAGCATTAATTTCAGACGCGGCTGAGATCGCTGACACTTATCCGACCCCTCCAGATGAAGTGCAGCCTGCAAACCCTCAGACTACAAAAGGCGTGCATTTGCAAATTTGCTGTTTAAAAATGAAGGAGTCAACAGCACAAAAACAAGTGTAATGAGTATTGCTAATCTGAAATAGATCATCAACCATTATTTCGGCGCGCAAAATGTTTTCAAGGCAGGGAGAGAAATGAGCTCCGTCTTGTACTGTATCTAGGCCGACTCTGATTAATTAGCCATGTTGTGCTGTTGTGTTGTGGCATTTTGAGGGAGAGAGGGAGGGAGGGGAGCTGGAAAAAAAAACAAAAGGATGAAAATAGGGAGGTAATTAATCAGCGAGGCTGTGAAAGAGCAGCAAACATGACCAGCTGATGTGGGAGCAGAGCAAACAATCGGTCAGTGCACTGATGGAAATACAGCACGGGCACTTTATCAGCGTGACACAATGTTATATTAAAGAATAATGTCACATTCTTCAAGTCTGGCTTAAAGCACACATGCCCCATATGTTTATTTAAGTTGTTAGTGGTTGATGTAATCCTTCCTTCTTCCCATAAAGGATCCTCTTTCTTTGCAAAAAGTTTTGCATCAGCTGATATAAGATTTCAGTCTGAGTTTGATTTAGTATAAAAAGTGAGTAAATGGCTCTAACATGACAGATCCGGCTGAACTTTTGAAGTTATTTTTGCACAGATTGAGGGTGGTGGATTTTTCCTCCCATCTTTTACTATTATTAATCTTATTATAGCTGCAAATGTTCATTGTTTTAACTACAGAACACCAGAAGGAACCATGACAGTGACTGATTACTGTTTAATTGGCTCGTAAGTATTAAGATAAAAACTTTTAATGCAAAAATCTTGGTACATTTTGTTAGTAACAGACTAAAAATGGCTGCATGCTATAACTTACTATTTGCTATTTGAGTAGCTATGAGTGAGTAATATTTATATCACGGTCTGGGTGAATACTCAATTCTGATTGACTGGAGGTTGTTTAATATATATATGTGAAGACACACTTTTAAAGTGCCCACAAGTGTCACAAATATAGGAGAAAAAAAATGTTGTATATATAAATGATAAAATTGGATTCCAACTTTTAAATTAAAAGTGCATTTCTGTCTATTTTTACTGATTTATGTCATTATAACTGTGTTATTCTGCACAAAGGACATTGGTTGAGTTGCTCCCACTTCAAGCCATGATTGTGCTGATTCCATAGAGCTGCAAAAAGAGCAAAAGAGGTTCGGTTCAGAAGGTTGATTTGGTGTTTCTTCCTATCATGGGGGACTTTCCTTGTCAACTACTTGTTTCTTGTTAAAAAACATATGCTTCAGCTTTTGTTAACATGATCTCCTCTTTTTCTGATTTGTAATGGCTTTCATTGGATTTGTTGTCCAATACTGTTTGAAAAGACTTCAAAGGCCGACTGCTGTCTCCAGCCTGGTGTTAAACATCATCTGACAGCACTTAAAGCAGAGCAGCCTGATGGTGAAGGCCTCTCACTATATATATATATATTTCTTCTTTTTTGTGTCCTATTTTCTTAAACACCCACAGAGTGATTTCAGAGACGGTTTGAAGAGACTCGACTGTACTTAAGTGACACATTTGACAGGTACGGCACATTATCGGCACGTTGAAGAGTAAATTGTGTCTTGAAGTGGAGCTCTTCCTGAAGAACGTGCGAGGCCTTTGACCGTAAGCGGATGTACACTCATACAGCAGCCATGAGTGATGAGTCAGCACAGGCTTAGCCGAGGCACCGTTACATTTCAGTGAAGAGATTTTCCACCGACAGTCAGAGCTGCTGCTTTTAAACTTCCACAGCTGCCGCCGCTCTGCTCAAAGCTCAGCCTAAATTGGCACAGATTTAGGTCAATTTCTTTCTTAAAGCCCTCGTATTTCTTTGAACAATAACAGATAAAGTCTACGTGTAATGACTTATACGGGAGGTAGTTTCTGCTTGTTTGTTGTAAGTTTCACACAAAGTCGAGTTTTCAGCCTCACTA
>CAFUXE010000113.1:103801-141800 GCA_903364295.1 Serranus cabrilla | reverse complement strand
CACACACACACACATTCTCAACTGCAGGTTATTAGGAGACCTGAAGGTATGGCTCCATATTTTCCTAAAGGATGCCTGAAGTTATGGACTGTGTGAAATGAAAGTAATCTTGACAGTAAAATGATATTGCCAGTTAGCTTTTTTGCATAAATTGCACGCCGTTACACTTTGCGGTGCCATACGAGTGCCGATATGAGTCATGAAGGCAGTGAACATGAACACTGAACTTCACAGGGTCTATTCATAGTGCACTGATCAACTGTACAAGAACAGAGACTTGCGAATACATCACACCTACACACGCTACATTAGCCTTCACTGCACTGTGAACTGTGAAAATCTTGTCTAATTAAAGCTGCGCCAGGCGAGGTTTTCATGTGAATATACTGTACAGCCTCCATCACAGAGAGCCCGCGTTAGGAAAGTTTCCCTTTTTGTCGACGCCACGCAGCAGAAAATCTGGTGACACATTTAAAGTTCAGTGTGAAAAGCAAAAGCAGGAGCTTCACCTTCACTTTCCTCAATTTTCTTTCTTTTTGTGCAAAGTGTCAAGGATCAGAAAAGCTTTTATTGTGGTAATTGGCTGCTGGCTGTAACATTGTCTTGTTTTCTCCTCTTACCATTTTTCTACATTATTATTACCTCCGCTCCTCCGTGTCTGTCTCTTTGTTTGTGCACAAAATAACTCAAAAAGTTCTGCACGGATTTGGATGAAATTTTCAGACAACATGTGTATTGGGACAAGGAACATGTGATTAGATTTTGGTGGTGATCGGTGATCCGGAACACCATCTGGGATTTATATTGTGAATTTATGTTATTGCGTCAGTGACCCTATTGCCTTCACTGACTGCAGCCATCTAGTGGATGAAATATTTCAATGCCAGTGTGCTCCCAAAATACATGCTTTCCATATAATCCTTCAAGTGTGCAGTTTGGTCTTGTGTAACTGACCCTATTGACTTGGCGCTGTCCGAGTGCTTTTCTAGTGTTTATCATTTTCTAAAAAAATAAATCAAAATGCAATAATTTGCAAATTCTTTTTGACACAGTTGGAAAAAACTGTACAAAGAGCATCTATTTAATGCTCAAACTGATTAAAATACTCATTTGAAACATGTTTTAATTTGCGTTTTACACATGAGGGTTGTGCTATTCCTCTACTTATGGTGCATCAGAGTCCAGCGTCTCATCACACGGACAGAATTAAGAGTGGGAGCCTTTCTAAGAGAGGCACTGATCAGCATGCAGAGCTCATTGTCTGCCATGAGACAGACCTCGAGTCAAAACACTTAAACCCACTCCACCGCACAACGCCTCATCTTTCTTCCACAGATTCTTATTGACCAGCATGACAAAACACTCACAAATAGACCTAAAGCAGTCACATATCAAGTTGTAGGTTGCAAAGAGCTAATCGTTAGAATACAAGACACTGCTCCAGACATTATTTACACAAGCATTACTTTCTAAGTTCCTACAGGGAGCGGTGCATCTACATTTTTTCGGGAGTTTATGTTGGATCCACTCCCAGAAACAGACTCTCTTTCAAAGCCTGCCCGGAAAGTAAATTGAGAAATAATTTTTCTGTAATGGCTTGCTGTTCTTTGGAGTAGGTGAGAGTTAATCACAGTCCCTGGAGTCAGGCTCCCCTCTCTCCCTGACTTATTATGCAGGGCCACCTCGCTGCATCAGCACTCCAGCACCAACCCGTGAGTCTAAAAAACAAAGTAATCACACCGCCATCTTTGTCTCCGACGTTATCTGAGCGACTGTGAAGAAGGACCGCACAGTGAGAGGAAGGAGGAGCTGTAGTTTAACCACCTCGGCTAAAGCCACTTTAAATTAAATCCAGGTTTTCCCTGAGATCATCTCGTCACACAGATAAACACATTTGTACCTTGGAGCAGTGGACTCCAACCACCTTGCTAAAGGGCATCTCAGCAGGAGGAGAAGAACATGTCAGTGACTATCTTCCCAGCTGATGATGGTAGCTCAAATAACATGATGATAATAATAATACACTTTGTTTATATAGCACCTTTCATACATGAAATGCAGCATAAATGAAGCTAAAGGCACAAAGTGCTTCACATTCAACGGGCATAAAATACACATATTAAAACATATTTAAAGCATTGAATTTAACAGGAAGGATACAGGAAGCCAGTAAAACGTAACTGAAACTGGACTAATGTGTTCCCTCGTCTTGGTTTTGGTTGAGCTGCAGAAGGTTGGCAGTGTTTTTCTTTGGGAGGCCAGTAAAAAGTGAATTAAAGTCGTCTAACCGGCTTGAAATGAAGGTATTAGCTTCTCAGATAAGGCGATAACCCACGTTTAACGCTTCACGTTTTTGATGTTAAACCTCCTCTCTATCTGTTGCAAAGACGGTATGGAGATTTATTATCCGCTGTTTGGGAACTTGGACTGAAGTTTGTTTTCAGCCCTTTGGCAGAGGAGGGTGCAGCTGCAGGTCAACTGGAGGTCCAGAGTGCACTCTGAGAGTTAGCTCAACAAACCCACCACTATGTTGTTTTTCTTTAAACCCCCTCCACCGACTCTGCAAGGTAGACATAACAAACCATCATTTCTGTTTTGCACCAGTTCTGGACATAGCTGTAATTTTGCAGCCTATCAGGGTCAACAGGTTTGCAGACACAGTGCAGTAATGATGAAGCAAATACCTTTAAAAAAGGGCATTCAGATAGTGTTCCTGATGGGCTCGCTCAGCCTGGAGTGTTGTCACAGCAACAGGAAATAAAGCACCCCAGGTTTGAAAGCATCCTGCGATAACCTTTTCTAAATGTGATTGGCCATTTCAAAAGTATTTAAAAATAAAGACTTAGTATTATTGCTGTTTTGTTTTTACATCTAATTAGTTCCGTGTTTATCAGCTTATTGGCCAGAAGTTATCAGCGTCTCCTGTGTGAACAAATCTGATTTGTGCTGAAAATAATGGATCTGCTAACAGAGGTTCAGCTTTAATGCAGGGCTCTGGCTGATTAAGAAGTTGGGGGCTCACAATCTAGCAGGAATCATCCAAAACATATCACCAGCCTGACGTGTTTCCTCTGCATGGCCTGGCAGCGCTCGACTGGACTTGACTCTTTTTTTGTTATCAGGTTATTTTCTCTATTTCGTTTTCTGCTGTGGGAAGTCCCCCACGGCTCCCTCAGCCGAACGCTTGGCTCTGGCACATGAACTGCTGTGATATCATCTTCAAAGCAACATTTGCTAAATTCTTTCATTGGCAACAAAACAGAGGAGGTGTAGCTTTGTGGGCTCCCAAAATCTGGGTTGAGTGAATAAATAAATTGCGGATGACATTTATGACAGCGTGTAGTGATGATTCTTTTTGACCAATCAGTGGTCTTAGTGTTTAAACACCACCTTCTAGTATCAGCTCAGCTCGACTGAGGTGGCACCAGGTGAAATTTACAACCAAAAAGGGCCGTGCAGAGTCGAGTAGGAGGAAGCCAAAGATTCGCCAATCAACACTCACTAGTTGTGGTACAAACGCTGCTTTCAAGTACTGATGCTGTGCACAGATTGTCTGGTCAATATCGGCCGACATGATAGTTTTTTTATTTTGCTCTGCTCAAGCCTCTGCAAAACCAGTGTGTCCGCATGGCCGTGTATCAGTGTCGGCTTCAAATCATGTGGATTCAGGCAGATGTGTCGGTCTCTAGTGATGATAGTGATAGTGGTTTGGAAAAAAATCGAATCTCCCTCCCTGAAGGGAGTTCTAACTATTTTCTGAAGATGGATTTCTCGACTGAAGATGGACAGGGAGTGAAATGGTAAATGGACTGAATTTATGTAGTGCTTTTACAGTCTAACAACCAGTCAAAACCACCTCGGCACCTTGAATGGCTGAGACTTCCAACCTGCCCATCAGAGCCTCACCACGCCTAATGAGTTGACAATTCTGGCTGATAAAACGACCGTGAGACTTGAATATCTTAACAGCTTTTGCACAGATTGCCTTGAAATGTTGCACAGACATCCAACATCCACATTGGATGTTTCTTACAGACTTTGGTCTCTCTTGACTTTTCCTCTATCTCCACTATGACTTTTATGGGTCAGGGACAAGCGGATGGATTACTGACAGACATCCATGACACCATCACTGTGAAATGTGAACTTTGACCCCTCACTGTTCATCCAGCAGCATCATCACTTCCAGTACTGTGGTGTTCCTACCTCCCAAGGACACCTATGCACCACCAGGAGACCTTTTCACTGCTTAAGATTGCATTGCTGCAGGAAAACAGCCAATTAAAGATATCCACAGTGCATCCAAACTAATTTAACGAGGTATTAGTCAACGGTTAAGTCAAAACTAAAGTATGCAGCCGACACATGATGAAGTGGTTAAGAAAACAAGAGGCTGAGCTCAAGCCAGAGTTATTACTGTTTCTCTTGTGCTGTCAAGCTTTTATCTTGAACTTTTGCAGGGGGAAGAAAAATATTAGTATTTGATGATTGAAACTCAGGAGTCAAATGGAGGTTTCTGACATAGACCATGAGGCAAATCAGCAACTGAAAAGCAGCAACTGTAATTGTTTTATATTAAAAAAAAAACATAAAGAAAGAGAGAGAGAGAGAGAGAGGGCCCACAGCCAAATACTGACAGGGAAGCCGAGTTACTGCTCTGGTAAATTAGCCTGCTGGCTAGTCAGGTAGGAACCAGATGTTTTTTAGGTTAGCTGAGCGGACTCTTCTCACCACAACCTACTTTAGAGAAGACAGGAACAAGAGACTAAGACAACCAGTTTCTGTGCCATGTTGACCTCAATCTGGACTTAAATCTGCATCTGAACTGTGAAACAAATTTTCAATTTTCAGTTTTCATAACTGAAAATATCAGACAGCATTTGATACTATATGTTTTGGCTAATATCGGCCAATAATATCTGTCAACTGATATATCTGTCTGGCTCTAGTTTTATTGTGTAAAATCACAATATAAAAAGTAATTAGTAACAAGAACAGTTTATTAATTTTCCTCTGAAATGTATTGATGTAAGTATAAAGAATAAAATACAAGAAAATACTCAATTACCTCAAAATTTGACTTAACTAACGTACTTGAGTAAATTACTTTCCCCGCTGCGAAGCCTCTGTTCTGTCACATTTATGTTATGATTTGTGTGTAAAACCTTACTGCACCTGATAAACAGTGACACCCTATAAACCGAACCCTCTCCCTGCAGCCCGGATCTATCAGCATCATCGTCACGTTGTCTGACAGCGCGGGCGCGATCTCTCACTCGCAGGGACAGTGCAAATTACTCTCCTTCTATCTAGGTCACCTCTTCTCTCACCTCAGTCAGAGAGGATAGAGATATCATGGACAGGCGATGCACGTTAACGATCCGCTCTCTGCACAACATGCAGGCTGCAGCGTGCACGCGGAAAATATGTAATGCACCAGGCCGGAGAGAAAAACTACAAATCTGCATCCTGTGTTCTCTGCATCGACCGCTGAAGAGATTCTAGTGAACGCAGAGGAAGACGCTCTGTGCCAGGTGGCTTTTGTGTGAACCTGATTTCATAAGATGAGAACACACACACACGCGATGCGTCCATGTGTGTGACTGAAGTGTCCTTGTCTATTTCTTAAACTATTTCTTCAAAGCGCCCTCCCTACCGCACCGATGCTGTGATGTGGGGCTCTAATCCCATTTCTTTAGTTCCTGTAGACTGTGAAGTGCTGCTCCTCAAAGCCGGGGATGCAAGTGAATTCTGGGAATGAGTGACAACAATGTCAGCGCTGCTAAGCTCCTTTCACTTGCTTTGACTTTGGACTGCCATTTCTTAAATTTGAACTCCACTGATATTAGCTTTTGGGGTGTTTTTCTGCACGCGTCGACACACACACTGTCTAAACTCTCCTGCAGTTTCTCAGTTGTCAAGATCAAGGAGTGAGCGAGCCTGCGACATGGTGAAACTGCAGCGCTTGAAGTGGTTGAGAAAACATTTTACTTCCTGACAATCATGCTATGATATCTCAAACTTTGCGAAGGCAGTATGTGCTCAAAAAGCTGTAAATCTTGCGAAAATAAAGTATAAACAGCTTGTTATTAAAGCTTCCTTTAGATCCTCTATCCGTCTGAAGTCAGAGAGGAAACAGTTATTTCAGCATTAAATCATTTTGTGAGCACCAAAGCCATAAAACAACAGTTATGTTTTATGTTGTAGCTGCGCTAATAATACCCATAAACGCTGCTTTTCTTGTGGTAACCAGGGAGCTGCGTTGCAATCTATCTTGCTATCTGCTCTCCACAGTTTTCTAAGTTATGCATAAAGCACTGCAATCATTTTCCTGCAGATTTGTTCACTCATTGAGCTGCATCTCTGCTGTACTTAATTAGAGTAACAAGAACATATACCAGTGAAAGGAATGACTATTTTAAAGGGTCAGTAACACAAGGAAGGAAGCTGCTGGTGGAAACATTCAGGTGTAAGTGTAAAATAAGTTACCTTAGAATGTGGGTTCATTGACCCTTTAGAGAAACTTGGCCAAATACAGAAGCTGTACATTGATTTTCGACTTCTTTATCTCTGACGTTTCTCTTGGGGGCACTTCACCGAGATTACATGTCAAAGTCAATTCAGTGGTTGTTGTGAGGACAACACAACCTGTAAGAAATGCTGTGTAATGTCTGTGGCTCTGGAGGGGCTTTGCAAAGTCTGAGAAAAGTTTAGCGATCTCATTTTGGGCTTGAAACTGCAATTTTTTTTATGAGGAAACCCACATTACACACTGTGGGCATGGAGTTTGAAAAACCATAAGGCTCAGTGTCCATATAGCATTTTTTTCTTGAGCATCAGCAAGCCGCAAGTAGTCGCATAAAGAAACATTGATGCACAAAAATAAACTTATTGTTTATTTTTTCCTCTGATCCCTTGGACTTTTTGGAGTGTCATCACTGTTTTGTGTGCCTGTTTGTGGGTTCACCTTGGCTGTACACTTTCATTGCTAAAAACTATTTTTCGTTAACTGTTGTGCACACGGCAATGAATAACTTCAAACTATTAGATAAGGATTAAGTAAAAACATAGCTGCATCATGCTAACTTTAAGCTAAGATAAGAATAGTGCTGTAAGCTCTTTGTAGCTTACATTGAGCAAAATATTCAAACCAGAAATTAGATGTTTTTTAAAGGCTGCATCATCAGAGCAAATAAAAATATTCTACATATCTGTGCACAATCTGTAACACTTAGAGATGTTGTCTAAAAGGTAAAGTGCATTACATATAAAATATATTGTTGTTATTATACTATTATTTACTGTGGTACCATGAAACCGTGATACTTCTCTGGCATTGCACTGTGAAAATCCTGTTGCAACCCTACTGTTGTCACATGTTGAATATATATTTGTAAAGTTTCATTATGATCTTGAGAGTTTGAAAGACAACTTGTTGCACAACATTAATTTGTCCTAATGGATCTCCTGCTGCGTCTGGGACAGTTGAAGTGGATGATGTTGCTGTAAACAACATATTAGGACGGTATGAAAAAGCAGATGAGAAGCTTCTTGTAGACGTCCGCTGTGCTCTGGTGAATATCACTTCATCTTTTAATAAAACATACCAACATGGATGTTTACGTGCTCCTTCACTGTTTTATCTGGATACAGAAAACAGTGAAACACCCTCCTGCTAATGTCCCTCTTGATAAAGCAGAAGCAGCTCATGGCAAGCAAACATATTAAGACGACCCTCGCCGAGGTCTGAAGGAGGACATGTTTTGTTTGGTTATTGCTCCTTTTAAAACTCTGTGATAGCAGAGAGGGCTTTCAGTACATTAGTCTCAAGGCAGCTCCTGTATTGATTTTCCCAGAGGACACCAGAGATGTGAAGCAGGTCCTAATTGGAGTTTCATAGCACCGAGTTATTCATTTGGAGCACTTCACTAACATCCATATGGTTCCTATTCAGGTCATTGTCACGTGAAGGCAGATATAAGCACAACATCTGTTGGAAATCTCTTTAGCTTTTCCTGATAAATCTACATTAAATCTCCGTATCAGTTCTTTAGCACATTTTTAAGGTGGAGTCCATGCACCCTGCACGTACTGATGGGTGTTTCTGTTGTCGGTTAACGTATCGTCTTGTTGTTGTGCTGTTTCCCTTCAGGCTCTGCTCTGCTGTCATTTAGTGGAAACCGTTTCCGTGGCACTTACAGTTTGTCAGTTTGACATTTATTGTTGTGGTTTGTTTTCTTCTTTAATTTCTGTCTATGATTCCTCTGAAGTCAGAAGTTTTCGACCCTTGAGTTTTCGTTTGTCTCACATGCAACGTAACTAGTTTTCTGTCACATTTGTACTTCAGTACTTTTTATAAATAATTTCTGCAGCTTAGCTCACCAAATAAAAACTAAATGACCTAATAATAATAATAATAATAAGAAGAAGAATGAATGCATTTTTTAATTTTAAGTGGCAGCCTCTTAGAATCATCATCTCATCTTAATTGTCAGCGAGGACAGTCCTGAGTTTATTATTACTCTAATTATTGTCAGACAGCTTAGAACGATTGTAATTATGTCCACCTTCTTTCTTAATCCTTCCTGGAGGGCAACAACCATCACTACAGAAATGCTTATGATTTGCACTGTTAATGGCTATTAAAGTCGATTAAATCTGTGGAAAACAAAAGCTACTTTTATGTCAGTAAAGGGGAGAAGTTAAACAAAATATCTGCAGTAGACGAGCATCAAAAACCTTCATTTTAAGTCGGCAGGAGCCGAGAAAACTAGTGTTTCATTGAGCATGAGTTGGGATTACCATAAAATTTCAATGTGTTTTGACAACTTCTCCATGGTTTTAGCAGAGTCTGACTGATGTGGGATTTTTGGGACCGATGTACTGATTTAAGAGAAAAGGAAAAATTCATCGATAACCAATATGGCGGCTGATATATACATTTTTTTAGCTGGAATTTTTAGCTTCTTCATTTTGTATGTATCTCATCCAATAGGAGCTTTAGTTTTGTGACGATAGCTTCTGCGTGTTTAATCCAACTGAGTTCTATAGTAACTTTAGCAATGGATTTATCACTTCCTGCCAGTTCTGCAGTCATATGATTGTTAATAAACTTTTTAGTACAGAGTGTATGCAGTCTTTGTTCATCAGTGTTGGGCATAGTTATTTGAAAACTTTAATGAATCTCCAAAGAAAGTCATTGAAAAAGTAATGTACAGTAAAAAATGTTGTTATGCTTATGTATTCAGTAGTAATCTGATGTCCTCTGCTGCTTTGCAAAACACCTGTAGATGTGACGCCGTTAGAGACTCAGCACTTTTAACTTACAGATCCTCTGATTAGTTGTTACTTTTTTATAATGAAACGATTAAAAAAAACGACTTTTCTTTCCTCTGATGGTGATGAAAAGACAGCGTCCCTGAGATGAAACACCACCACTTGACGACAATATAAATGATTGCTTGCACTCAGTGAAACGGCTTGTTTTTCTTCTTCTTCTTCTTCTTCTCTGAGCTTCATACATCCAACCACCTGTCAGACTTTTCGATAAATAAAACTATAAAGCACCAGGGGGAGAAGAAGATGACGTATATAAAGAAGAAGAAGCTGGAAAAAAACACCCGCAATCAATATCCTGCCTTATTTTTCATTGTAATTATCCCGACGCTGAAACAATAATGAGCTTTGAGGGTACTTTGCATATCAATTTAAGGCAGTTATCACAATGAATGGGGATGATGTGAGGCCCTGATCGCCCTTTGTGAAAGAGTGTGTTGTCAATCTGATTTGGCATGGCGCAGATTGCTCGGGTGAAACAGTTTTTGATAAAGTCCCGGTGGAAGAGTTGATTGGATCTCCTGGAACACTGGGTGTCGGCTTGACGTCGTTCACTGCTGACGGTTCTGAGGAAGCCTTGAAATCCATTAAGCTGTAACAGTATTACCATTCATCTCAGAGGAGCCGAGGCTCTACTGCCGCCAGACGACTGCAGGAGTCTTTTTTTATTGGCACATGTGGCCGTCAGCACGGGGCCGGACAATCAGAGAGCCACATTTGGGGGACAAAAGTCTCCTTTCACACTTGGACAGCCACGGGCCGCAAAAAGTCTAAATTCAATTACAGAGATAGCATCTGCAAACACATACAGACACACCAAACCAAAGTCATCCACTGCAACACATGCACATACAGCTGCATGCACAAACATGGATACACACACACATACATATGGATGAAAGGCAATGAAATGGCCGCAAACCCTTCAACTCCAGACAGAAATCAATTTTCAACTTGGAACTTGTGCTGAGGAGAGACGCTAATCGGCGGGCAGATAAGGGCTTGTTTGCCCCTGATAAGACAAGCGACCGCGACACATGTCCCATAAATTGAGATTTGCCAGATTTGCCTTTGGGGTTGTTGGGGGAAAGGTTGGCTGTGCAGCGAGGAGGGGCGGCAGGGCACAATATCTGAGTGACGGCTGATTCAGTGCAAGACGACCTGACTTTTTAGAGGATTTGTGCTCTAAACATGGCTTAAATGTATCGTTGAACAGTGTTGGGTAACTCCGAGTACTTTTGCATTACAAACATCCCCTTGGTAACTGTTACCTGGTATATTGTCCAGATGACTGCTGCCCTTTGAATTGACTGCTCAGCAGTCTACAGGCCATAATCTGAACCTCTGCAGGCTAGTAACACACTGACTGATGTAATAGGGTCCATGCATAAACTGCAGTGGGTTTATACAGCATATAATGTTTTTTTCTCCATGCAGTCCAACTGCATTATTTACAGTACATGGAAGTAACTGCTGCTAACACTCTGAGAGGCATGCTGGGTGCAGCTGCCTCCAAGAAAACAGTATATAACACAAGTTTATAATCTACAGTACATCATGTTGCAATGTGCAACAAGTTACCTGGAAGGCCACTGTTTAGTTACTTACTTACACGACTTTAGCAGACTTGCTAGCTGAGCTTTCCATGAGCACTGACACAACCAAAGGATTAAAACTACCGTTAAACTCCACAAAGCAGGAAAGACACAGAAACACTGCGACGCATCTCAGATTTTTTGTGGCTCTAAAAGGAACAGGGAAATAAAGTGACACAGTAACAGCTTGCTTTGTTGATTTAAAAAGTGAAATAAGTGATTACTGCACTGCAAAACTAGTGCATTATGCTACTTGTAAAACAAAAAAGTAAGACATTGTTGAATACCACAAAGCCTGCTACAAGCCTCCAGAGCAGCTTCAGTGATCTCTGAACCTCAACTGGAGACACAAACACAGTTTTTCCTAAAGATATTCCCTCATTTGGTGTTTTGATGTGGCGGGAGCTCCGTCTGACATGACGTCATTTCCAAATCTCTCATTCTTGTTGATTTGGTTTGAGCTGCGGTGACCATGAAGGCCACAGCTCATGATTCATTGTCATTGTCATCAAAACATTCAGTGAGAAGCATCAGTGTTCCTCATTATGTTTCTCTACTCATTTGTTCAGGTTTTATCTTTAAATAAGAATAGGAACAGAAACTCTTGTGTCCTACTTGGTGTTATACACCGAATCACCACCATGACCTCTACTTGTTACTTCCCGTTGGCATTGGAAGTAAATCCTGAGGTGTATAATCATCCAATGTGTAATCTGGATGTGTAATTCCTCGGATACTAAGCTGTTGTAATTACAAGTAGCCCGGCATCATTAGTTTGGATGGCAGAATAATTTTATGCAACCTTTTAGACAAGAGCACAAAACCCATGACACTGTGAGGGAAAGAAAAATTGCTCCACTCACATTAATGACGGTCCACTGCTCCACTACGATGGCATCGTATGTCGGGGTCGGCGTGTTCGGCTCGCCCTCGCTCGCCTCCTGGAAGATGAAGACACTTTCCACCGACTTAGGCAGCATATCTGCAGAAAAGGAGGAAAAAAAATCGAGGCGTGAAAAGAGTATTTACTGGATGGAGCGTGTCTGTCTTGTCTCTGTGGCTCCTTTAGGCCCTCCAGGCCAGAGGAAATGGGATGATATCACTCAGCCACATTCACACACAACCCTTTATTACATAGCCAGTGGTGTGGGCCATTTGTATGAGCAATGTGCACTTATACATTATGCAGGGAGACAGTGTAAAAGAAGGGAGCAGGTATTCCCCTTCTGGGATGTTAAAAAAGGAGAGGAGACATTATGCGCTACATCAGTGGTTTTAAGGACCCGGAGCTCTTCTGGTTTTCATGCTCGACAGCTAAACAAAGGCTAATTACAGCTGGGAAACAAGGTGAATGCAATGCTGATAGGATTCAGGGAATCGGGAGTGAAAGCCACTGCTTTAAAAAAGATGGACAGATTTTTAGCGGTGGCGAAATGTAGCCACTGATTTAATGAAGTCAGTCCGTCAGGCATAAAAGCATAAATCCTTGTGCTAAGCCTGCATAATTCACCTTAAAAAAGACTTGAATTAAGTGAACCACATAAAGACATTGACGTTGATGCTTGAGGCCACGGCTGAGCTTGTGTGCTGCTGACCAAATAGATTTTCTTAGCTTCTCTTCTGTTGGAAACTAACAATCACCAGATTGGCATCCAAGACAGAAGCGGCCCCCCTTGGCCCCCATGAGCCGGGACCCTTCTCCACCCAACGTCTCTTGTTATTCATTTGATGCACGTGCACATTACATGCAGGCACACACAAACACACACACATGGACACAATACACGCCCCGTGGTCCAGTCTTCCCGGCTGGCCTGAGTGCTTTCTCATTACTCCCACACCATTTACACACTAATGCAGTTTGCCTGGGCCCAGGCACCAATACGAGACACTCCACATTTCATTACTGGGCCCTAATAATAGGGGGATGAGAGGCGGCTGGAGAGCCCGTGGAGAGAGAGAGGGAGGGAGGGGAAAGATGGAAAGAGAAGGAGGGAGTGGAGGGATGACAGGCTCTTTTATTTCCCCCTCCCCGAAAACCTATTTAGGACCCGTGCACGCTCAATTGAAGACATCTCTCAGACATCTACTCTCTCAAATACAGACATTGTCGTTGTTCACCCCCATCTACCCGTTCCCCTCTTCTCTTCCTCCCCTCCCCTCCCTCCTTCACCCCCTCCCCTCCCCCCAGTCCAACGTTTCTCCGTCTCATTCGTCAGCCTTTGGCATATAATTGGAAAGAAGCCTTCCCCGGAAAATGTAAGGCGCCAAGGCCCACCATCGGTTCCCTGCCGCCGCGACAGGGATCACTCAGGTGAGATCGACACGGCGTTTCTGTCTCGCTGCTTTAGAGGGAGCAGCCTGTCTCTAGTGATAATGCAGACAGAGGCTGAGCAGAGGAGAGAGAAAGCGGGAGAACGAGGGAAGTGGATGAGAAGGAGTTGGTTGCTGGGGGCGTTGAGTCCGTCAGGGGAATGCACCGGTTGCGTGCACGAATAAACATTATCTTGCGCCTATTGACTGAGAGCTGAGCCGAGCAGCCAGCGGGCCGACTGAGAATAAGTTGTTTACACTTGCAAAAACCACCGTGCGCCCTCAGTAAAATTGCACTCCATCCCCCTGTGACTCACACACTCAAGGTCGTAGGGCGAGGCATGCAAATACAGTCGCACTAAAAACAGGGAGTGACAGCATTGGGACTGAACGACACAAAGCAAATGGAGGCGGAGAGTCACATCGCTGGAGTGGCAGGGTGACAGCAAGTGACACACAGCGGCTGAAATCAGCACCCAAATGACAGAACAACAGGCTGACACACACAGACGGAAACTTCAAGTGTTGAGCTGGTCGTAGTCTTTGGTGTGTGGGTGTTTGAAAGTGGAGGGAGGTCTTTGGCTGCACATATCAAGTTAGCTTGGAAGCAGTTTGTTCCCAATATTCATGGAAACGTTCGCCAACCTGCTGTCGTCCATGGATTCCTCGCACACGGTGGTTATAATGAGGAAACAGCAGAGAAAGTATACAGGGAATTGTTCCCATGCTGTGTGTGACTGTGCATCACATACTGCTGCAAAGGAAACTGAAGTATCCCAGCTAGAGATATCCTTATTTTCATAATAAACCTTATTAATCTACTGATTATTTTCTTGATGAATCATTTTGTTTGTTAGTACCACTACTAAGTGTCTGTTGCAGCTGCTATGAGAACTGTTAGCATGGCTAGCATTAGCATTAGCTAGCATTAGCACTAGCTCCTCAGTTCAGAGCCGTGTGCAACACTCTGAATGTCAATCAAACTCTGGTGAAAGCTGTTTGAAATTTGTCCTAAATCTCAAGAACCCAGTACTTTATAGCTGGATATGTAGCTAAAACCTGCAAAAAAAACACTGGTATGGTCCTTTAAATAGCCATTAAGAGCGTAATCTTAGGAAAGACAAATTTACTGCCCACTAAAAGTTGATCTGGTTTAAATTTTGTGTGTCTCCAGCGTGTTTTAAAGACACTCTCCAGGGCACTATGAGGCATTTGATTGGTACTCAGATGCAGGTGGCCAGTGAACAGGCAGGTTTATCCAAACTGTGAGCCAAAACTATAACAGCAATGAGCTCAGTCTGCAGACTCAGGTGTCCAACAGACAGCTGGGGTGAGACGCCCAGGCAGTGATTCTTTCTCTGTCCTCAAATGCCCTCAAACCCATCGGAGCCTCTGGAGTGTTGTGTTGCAGTGTAATCATTTTTTGTGTTTTATTTTCAAGGCCTTTCTAGTGTTTGTTCTTTCAGCTTTGAGGACGGGCTGGACATGAGAAAATCAATGTTTGGAAATGAAGTGGATTTAGCAATATTTTAGTGAAGTAACAATAGTTTCGGTTTGTTGAACATGCAGATTAACTATGGAGAAGTATGTTATGTTGCAGCTGTGGTGTGAAATGTTTCTATGGACGTGTTGGTGCAGCTGGTTCAAGATCAGAATCCACTGTGAAATAGATTACTGAAAAGACAGCTGAGTTTTCTTTCAAGATAAAGACAGTTTTTACTGGCAGACTGACAACAAAATCTCCAACCTAAACGACAGAATAGAGAGTTTATCGACACCACCCATAACGACACGTGAGCGATTGTTAAAATGACACATATGAGCGTTTTGCGGTTCACTGTAAAGCAGATTCTTATAGAAATAGCGCCCAAATAAAATTACGTAAATGCCTGAAGTGAAGTAGTTACAAGGGTGACGTGACTACCGCAAGTTACGTAAAAAAACATACGTTTCCTGCTTTTGTTTTCATGACACGAACCCCGTTTTCCTGAATGAAAGTCCATAATTTGTTGACCCACACACCTCCCCTCCATCACGCCCGAGTGTGTCCACCATAGTCCATCATTTAAACTGTCAATCATTACGACTACGTCAGCAAGATGGCGGCGGACGACAGTCTAAAATGTAAATAAGAGTCGTATTTTGCTGCCTATACAAACAACCTATGTTGTTGTTTCTGAGGGGCTAACTTGATATTTATCTGGACGATAATTTATATACCATATATACACTATAATTTAATCCAGTGGGATAATACACAACATTCACAACGTGGACATTTCCAGAGAGTGACCCTGCCCAAGGTCACGTCTGCTGACATGATTTAAACATGTGTGCCAGGCGCTGCTTCAGAGAGCTGGAGACAGCCTGCTGACAGCTTATCTATATTTCAAACAGGATGAGTGGACATCGAGAGAGAGAAAAAGAAAAGGAGACCAGGGTGTCAAATGTGTGTATGTGTGTGTGGATTGGATGTGGCTCTTCCCTGTGGAGCCAAAGGTTCAGCAGCTGGCAGGCTGCTACCTGTGAGTTACCAGGCAGACTTCAGCTGGTAGAGGGATAGAGGATTGGATACAGAGGCTGTTTCCACATGAATCGCCTGTTCGTTTTGGCCTAAATACAGAAGATACTGCGGTTAAAACTTCAGGCTGGCAAGCAGTTCTTAATCTTTATTAATATTCATTCATTTCAATTTTCCACTAAGTTACAGCTGATATGTTCGTATTTTGTATGAGCCCAGCCACATGCACAGGCCAGTAAACTGGGAGGCTGATGGTGAGAAATTTGCTTCCTTACAGCTGTGGAGCGGATTTATCCTCCATCCACCCTGGGAATTACATGCACCGGCAATTACACGCTGAATATTTTACATTTTTAACATGGCAAAACTTCAAGATAACCATATTTTTTTGTGACTGAAGCTTATGTGGGAGCAATCATTTCCTTCACTAGACACAGAGGACTGAAAAACACAAAACAAAAGCAAAACTTCAGCATCATTTACATTTGTGGATAATCACAGACGCTGTCGCGCTCTTTGTTGGACATGTGTCTGCTGAGATACTGATTTATGGGATTATCCCAGTGCTCATGAGAATTTTAATAAGAAAATGGGACGTCTTCACTTCACAGTCACTCATTTAAGCCCCACGACTGTGAACATGATCTGCTTTTTTTTATTAAATAGTGGGTGCTCATGTTTAGCCCAGCTAAGGCAGCGTGTCCTGTGGCTGATTTGCTCTCTCACTCTGATTCAAATGTTCCAAGCTTAGGAGTTTTAGTTTAACCACCAAATACACTGAACTGAATGGTTTCAACCAGTGGTTCACAACCAGGGGGTCAGGGACAGTCAGGGGTCATTGAGGAAGCTCCAGGGGGTCCCAAGAAAAATGGGGAATAGTTTAATTTTATTATAGTCGTCAGTCCAACGTGATTGGCTTTGAATCTGGGTTGCAGTTCTTCTGTTTGGAGTTTAAATGTGTTGGCGTGGATTCTGTCAGGGTACTTCAGCTTCCTCCCACAGTCCAAAGACATGCAGCTTTACTTAGGTTTAATTGGTTGGACTTTCACCCAGGAGAACGAGGTCCGAATCCCACTTGGGTCATGTTTTTGGAACCACGTTTATTATGTAACGGTAGTCACGTCACCCTTGTAACTACTTCACTTAAGGAATGATGTGCATTTGTTTACTGTTTAAACTGTCTTTCATTACGCTTTACCAGGACATTTTTTGCCCTAAACCAAGGTCAGTTGTTTTGTAGCCTAAATGCACCGAAACTGCAGCATTTTTTAAAACGCTCACCTCCACTCCCGCTCTGTAACATGAGCTGCGAAATGCTAATTTTTGTCATTTTTGCTGGCATTGACAGGCAAGCTATTTTGACGTTTAGGTTGGTGATCTTGTTGGGAAAACAGCCTCCTAAACAGCTTTTTTAATCTCACCGGACATCGCCATAGATTCATCAGCACACAGCACAGTTAGGCTACTCAGTCAGATAAAATATCAATAAATCAGGCAAAACTAACTCATCTAAACAACCCCTCTGGCCCTGCTCTTCCTCTACTCCCTGGGATTGGAGAAAGGGGTTGGCAGGTTAACAGAGTGGACGGCTTCCCACCTCAACCTCAAACTGTTCGGAGCCTCAGAGGGACAATGATGATCACAGGTTTCATTCCCTTCCTCATCTGTACATGGCAGCTATATCATTTTGGTCTTAATCATACGAAACAACTGCTTTACAGATTGAAGTCTGTGAAGTGATATCTATAAAATGTGGCTCTGTGACCCTGATGTGCAACAATTAAAGATTCCTCGATACGATAAAGGTTGAGCACCTCCGCTTCAAACTGCCAGAGCCAAGTGAACACAGTGGTTCAACCTCTGACTGCAGCTCAGAGCTGGATGGGACTCATGCTGTGCTGTCAAAGCCTGTATGCACATAACTACGAGCACATAGAAACACATGCATGCATCCTGCAGATATACACACTAGTAAACACACACACGCACAAACAGCAGCTCTAATTCCACCTCTTGTCAACTTTTCTCTCAGAGAAACGCTTGCACATGGTTTCCCTTGCGTGAATTTCTTTTCACGGCAAAAAAAAGACCTTATTGGAATTTCATATTCCCTGTATCTCTCTCTCTCTCTCTCTCAGTCTCTCTCTCTCTCTCTCTCTCTCTCTCTCTCTCTCTCTTTCCCTCCCTCCTCCCTTCCTTTGCCCAAATTTAGAAGCCAGTGAGGGCTGACTGTCATGCATATGAATAGCTCAATGTCTCACAACTGGGCTACAAATCCTCATTGTGGCTCTGGAGATAGCTTAAACTATACAAGTAACAAAGGCAAACTCCCCGTCAACACCATTACTGTCAGTTTTTTTTAGTAAACAAGCTCAACCCCCCACACAGCTCCCAACTGCAGGGAGGTGTTGTGAAAGTATGTGTGTTTTGTGTGTCTTTGAAGGTATATATGTGGATGCATGTAGGCCTGCTGTGTATGTGTTTGCAGGCAGTTTGTATGAATCTTTAATGCGTGTGTTATGACAGTGGGGCCTGCGTGCAGCTCAGGATCTGTAAATTCAATATTGCTGGAGTATCGCGGCCCTGTGGCTCGGTGCGAGCTCTCACTCACTGCAAACAATGCTGCAACACCAGGCAGGACTCACTCCATGTGAGCGGCCCGTCGTTCACACTCTACACATGCGTATGCAAACAATGCCCCCTAACGCTTTCCCATCCAGCTTCACCATGGAAACCCATCTTTTGAAGGAGCGTGGGGACACGGTGCGTTTTTGTGTGTAAATGTGCATCCCTCTGGACCGTGCCAAACAGACGCCTGGCAGAGACAAAAGAAAGGTAGCACAGCGTTTAGGAAAAGGCCAGAGTCGTGCACTGACTGCAGGAACAGGGACACTGACGCACAGATCCATCAACTCAGCAATATGAACGACAATAACAAATTCTGTTTTTTAGTGTAAAACTGTATTTTCTCATTAGCTGTGTTTCCAGTTAAGTCAAATCAAATTTGCAGTGAAATTTTGAAACGACGAATTAAAGAAAAAGCTAATTAGGGATGTTTCCATCAACTGGTTTCAATCAAATAAACAAAGCTGCATAAATGTACTTTTGTCAGAAGATGGCAGTGTGATATCTTAGTGTAGGCTACTCCGTCTGTCAGTAAAAAGTAGAAGAAGAAGAGAAAATGATAAAAGAGAGGCTGCTAATCGAGAGAAAATGGAGAGAAGTCTTCAGGAATTAGATTAAATTGGGCAATTTATAATTGTTATATCATGTTAGTTTGTCTTGACCTGCAGAGTGGAAACAGCTGATCAGGTAAATGTTCACTACGTCAGAACTTATTCAGAAAAAGTGTTTCCATCTTGGAAAAAGACAAAAACCGCCTCATGCAAACTTAAAAACAGTTATGCACATTTTCCAAAGTTTTGGAGAATTTTGGTGTTGGTGTGTTTGAGTTATTTCGTACACTGACAGACAAACACCGGCAAAAACATAACCTCCTTGGCAGATCTGTATTTATATTTTTACCTCCTTGGCAAAAATATATATCTAGTTTTTTAGGAGAATAAATCTCATTATTAATCCTAATCCAAATTACTTGTATTTAAAGTAAAATGAGGGAAAACTTCATACAAATGCATTAATATAAGCAGAATGACATCATAAAGATCAGTGAGATGAACTCGTGCAAACGAAGCAAAGAATTCAGGGCAATAAACCACTTTATATGAAGTTCTTATACTGATATATCACTAGACTAATATACAAATATGTCCTGTTTTTTAATTATAATTATTTAATTCATATTTGATATTAGCCAGTCAGTGGCAGTGTCCGTTCCCCCTTCACCCTCCATGATTAAGACTCGCGGCTCTTTGAGTGCTTTCAACTTGATTATAAATCATGCTGCTATCTGGAATTTAGCTATTATATGCACAGAGCTGCATGGATAATTAATTTTCAATCAATTACTGAATTATGGGCCGTGCATAACAATAGTGCAATTATGATTTTTTTAATGTATGGTTTTCTTTTAGTGGTTGCTGTTGACTCACAGTTAAACCAGCGTTGGCACTGAAATAGATCATATTTCTTGGTACTGATGCAGAAATTTGTTGCATTTTCAAAAATGCCAAATTGGACTTTATAATCTGTCTGAGATTACGCAGCATTACAGCTGCTAAAAACTTTCCAATCAGGCAGGTTTTTCAGATGAGAGTCTCAGTTCACATGAGGACCGGCCTGTCTCAGATCTCTCTCATCCTTCAGGCTATTTTCCTGTGAGCAAGGCGCTTCAGATGGAGGCTCTCAGAAGTGGAGGGTTGAAGTTGCACCAGCCAACTCCCAGATATAATAAAATGTGAAGGAGGACATCACCAAACAGGACTAAGAGTCTGCAGCCATCAAAGCAGCCCTGTGAGGCTGATGTTAGCGTCAGCATGCTAACACGCTCACAGTGACGGTGTAACATCGACGTTCAGTCGGTTTAAAGGAGCAAAAACATTTAATATAGCAGCAAACGGCTGCTTACGATGTACAGATACAGTGGAGAAACAGCGATCTGAAGTCTGTGTGTTTTAATTCGAGCTTCTCTGTTTTTTTGTTGGCAACAAAGCCGTCTGGCCACAGTTTAAAATACAAAAAATACATTTAAAATAAGGAATTTACTGTATTATTTTACACTTTTTTTCTTGTTTTACAAATGCCATAAAATAGGTAATTTACTTTTATTACAAATATTAACCCTAAAATGGACATTGGAATCTGTAAATTAATACTATGGGACATTACATATATTTCTTTTACAATATTATTAAATTGCTTAATGGTCTTGAATGTTAAATTACAGATAATAAATGACAATCCATCCAGTATATCTGGAGCCATTTCACTCAAAACCATTAATATCAACCCCCTGATGTTGTAAGAGGAAAAATCAGGTGATGATTAAACTGATTTGGGTTTTACCCTCTTGACACCATTTATATCTGAACTCATTTTCAACACAACCTAATCAACAGTTAAATATTAAAGTTTGTACCAAAGTGGTGGACCGACCGATAAAATAAACAGATTCTAAAGGAAAAAGAGTGTAAAAACATGCTGAGTCATGTGTAGGCAATCCAGTTTCTTCATATATGTGTTCAGCCACTTTAAAAGTTTACTATCTTTGTTTAGCAAGTTAGCTAATTAGCACAACTGAGGCCAATGTGAATGTCATTAGTTTTGCAGATATTTTGTCAACCTAATCAACAATCGTTGAGATATTTCAGTTTGTGGATCGACCGACAGTTTGTTACTGTTCATAATAAGAAACTCAGCAACACTTCCTCCAAAGGAAAGAGTGTAAGAACAACATTAGTTTAGTGGGAAAAAAGCAAAAAAATAGAGCAGAAGAAGGTCAGTCTTGGAAAAAAAAAACACAATTGCACTCATTAGACTGCATGTGTATCTGTCAGCACATGAAAGCTGAAGCACGCTGGTTTGCTCTGTATTTGAAAACAACGCTGTCACTGTCAGTACAGTCGCCCATCCAGCTGCACGCGTCTGTCTCTGTCAGCCCGCGTCCTTTACTGCGCTTTGTGGCTGTCACACACGTCCTTGATGTTTATGAGGTTGAGATGGTCTCCTGCATCGTGTCGAGTGTCTCATCATGAATTCAGAAAGTCGTCTCAAAGAAGTTGCTAAATATGGAGACGGCAGAAAGGAGAGCGAGTCGAACGCTGAGCTGCACGGCTGTTTGATGTAATTAGCTGCTAACAACAAACGGGATGCCGCTTTGATGTCACACTGCCAGCGACTCTCCAGAGACCAAAATCCACAAAGTACAGCGTTCACCTCTGTAAAGTTGTCTGTTTTCTAAAGAGGCTGAGCTTAAGTTGTGGGCTGAGTTCAGATCTATAAGTCAGCGAAGGCAGAGACGGTTTCATAATGCAGCTGCTTTCAGTCCTACCCAGTAATTTCACTGTTGAAGAGACGCATATCTTAGCAGCGCATGAAAAATGCAAAACATGTTGGAGGACCCTAATAAGCAGAAAAAAATGGAATCATAATAATACACTTCATTACTCCATTCTCAGGACATAAAATATGCAAGGAGGCACTAATTTGTTATCAGGTTAATTATCTATGTTTCAGAGTTGCTGAGGCGTTCATTTTCCCAGATTAATGAATTATGACTCTTATTTACTCTGGCTGGCTGATTTCTCCAGTGTCAGAGCGGAGTACGGAGCCGCCGGGGTCTGATGGAAGAGGAAAACCCAAACAGGAAATAGTTTAAAAGAGGATACCAAACAGCTTCATGAACTCCAGCTTCTGAAGCGTTGAGGCCCTGATCAGACTGAGCACGTTTACTGCCTTTCTGTTGGAAGTCGGACGGTTTGTTTGATAGAAAACATCACCTGTCCTTAGCCTAATTGTTGATTTCTGCATCTTTTAATTATTTAAATGGTGTTAAAAAGGGACAGGCAGAGGGCACTTGATTGACAATTTAAGAGGCTTTTCTGAACTGTGTGGCTGCATGAGAAGGAGGAGAAACCACAGAGGGAACGACCAGCTGGTCTAGGACGCCGTCTGTTCAAGGCCTGGTTGTAAATGAGTCGGGGACAGTTTCAGTTTGAAGCTTTTACCTTTTGGTGTTTAAGGTGCTCCTGCAAAGATGCATGTTGCACAGAGTGCTAAAAGGTGAGGTAGTGCAAGAGCAGCAAGTAATTGAAACCCATGACAAGAAGTTGCCAGAGGCTGCTGCAGGGAGTTCTGTCTGATCAAACCCTGAAGAAGGAATCATAGTGCAGCCACACAGCACACTGGTGAACACAGACTCCACTTTTCTATCATTTATGAGACTCGACTACTGTGTCTTAATTTAGCTCTAAACCAAAAGCAATTATAAGAACATTTTCTTTATATTCTGTTCAGACAGCGGACGTGGAGCCACAGTGGAAGACTCTGATGTTTCGGGCGCCATTGAGCCTCAGAGAAACTGCATCGAAACAATGTTTGATAGGTGCAGATACTGTAGTAAAGCCTCTTTTTATACAGTGGAGCCTTGTAATTCGTCAGCACCATGCTCACAATCACATGACATGATAATATCACGTGAATTAGCAAATGTTAGCATGCTAAGTAACTAAACAAGAAGAGCTGAGGAGGAAAATGTCTGTACCAATCATCTGTGATCTATGTTTGTGGGACAAAATCCTGCAGGATTGCATGACTTCCTGATGGAGAAAGTCTTTTCCGAGTCATATAAAAGTCCAAATTTAAAAAGTTCTGATTGTTTCCAGGAGGAAAATGAATGTAATCTAATGCATAATTAATGCTTTGTAGGCCAAAGTGCATCATCACCTGCCCCAGGCTTTATATTACCTCCACCAAGAAGGTCATGTATTCATATCAGTTTGTTTGTTTCTTTGTCTGGTGGAAAAACTTCTGGCCTGATTTTTTACATTTTGATGCAGATACAAATAACGTGGAGGACGCAACAAGTATTTTTCACTCTCGTTAGCAGTGTGAGGTCGAGCCCGGCCTCAGCAGAGGTCTTCTAGCTTCTGCTTGTTCAGTTTTTACTGTGAAGGGGAAACAAAGGTGAGCTGGGAACCTTTTTAAGTTTCATTAAAAGTAATTATCTGCACTTTGTGAGTACCTGCAGAAGAACAATTCTGAGAAGCCAAAGGTGAAGGCTCTTTTACTGACGGGGCGAAAATTATACTGTTTCTTGCATTGTTCATACGTCAAAAACCTCTTTTTTTTTAGCTTGAGATGTAAGCTGAAAACAGCATGTGTGGATATTAAAATGGCAGTGAGTTTTATTCCTGAAGAGACATTTCGTCCCACATGTTTTTCTTGGGAATAATCCGTCGTGTGTCTTACCGTTCACGTTGCCCAGGTGGAAGTATCCATCGACCAGCGAGGCTCCGTTGTTGAAGTGCTGCGTCATGTGGTCCAACCAGTTGGCCTCCACGCCTTTCACGCCCTCGTCACAGTTCTGGACCCGCAGTGGCACCTTGACAGTGTAGTACTTCACCTGGCCCTCTCGGACAGGCGGGTGGTTGTACAAAGCGAGCAGCTCCACCCCTGTTGAGACACGACACACACCCAAACCCCCGCCATTGATTTAACTCAGTATGGGTTGTGACAATACAGATGTAGCCTCTGTGGAGGTCCCACGTTTTACTGCATGATTATTGAACTACTGCTGTACATTGGATGAAATCCAAAGAGCAATTTGGCACCGTCTGCAGGAGCACTTTCCCTCTTCAGCTGCCAGAAGTTATAAGAAATGGCCCGGTAAACGGTTGGCGGAGAGACAGTTTTCGTCTGAAATATAGAACTTTTGTTGCAATGCAAACAGCTTTCTACAGTATCAAGTCTTTCATGACTTCTTGATTAGTGAGAATTTAATTTCTTGGGACTTCTTAACACTAACTACATGAACAACGCGGCAATTGGAAGGACATTTATTTCCTATGAGAAAAGCAAACAGGGACACGCAGCCAATGTGAGGACAGTCAAAGAGCTTCTCGGCCAAGAAAAGTTGGCCGCAGTGTTCCTGGTCCTCAACAGCAAATAACAATTTCTCTGCTTTCTTGTTTTCCAACCCGTTTGATTTTCGTGTCCTGTGAAAAAAAAACTGTCACTGTAGGAGATAAAATGTCCCAAAAAAAGATAGAAAAACAGCGCATGGGTCCTTGAAACGGATACTAAAGTTGAGTTAGATAAATAGGTCAGCATTGATGTTATTTTATTGTCATTTGAAGATGTTTGTTCTGCACTCTGACACTCTTTAAGTTAATTTATGGAGTCTGTAATGCTGCTGGCAGGTTACATTCGTATGCAAGATACGATAATACAAACTTCAGCATCATTATCATATCGTGAACAAAAGTTCCACCTGGCAGGTGCAAAACAGAAAAAAGTAATAGAAGATGAGGTTTGCGTTGCCCCGAGCTGGACTCACAAACGCACTGGAAATCTTTTCCAAGGCTGCTGCCTCTTTTTTCTTTTTTTTTTACACTCGGTTCTTTTTCAACAACAAACGTGAAGTGAATCAAAAGCAATTTGATCATATTCATGCTACAAGTCATCCTCATTTTCCTTTTAATGTTTTCCAGAAGTGATGTTACTCTGCTGATGCTGAACTTAAAAGGGGCCATTTCATTGTAACGGAGTTAATTCACGGTATAACCTTGAATAATGCATTAAAAGCTCTCCAGCTAGCTGTTGTTTACATCAAGCGGAAATATACATAATGCAGTGGGCCTCGGGAGGGAGACACCGGCTTGGAAATCTGCCCACAGTACGTATGTCACCGCTCCCCGCTCATATCATACTAAATCAAAGTGGAAAGACTTTTATTTGTTGTGATGTGAGTGAGTGAAATATTTGCTCTGCTTCGCTTTGGAAAAAAAACACACAAAAAGTGAGATGTGAGCGGAGATCGAATGGGGGGGAAGAAAGCGATTCAAATCAAGTCTGGTAACGTTTCCCTCCTGCCTTTCCAATGCAAATGTCGGACTGTCATTCCACAAGTGAACCAGATGGATGAGCAGAATGTGCGGCAGTGCCACCCACCCACACACACCCACACACACACTTTGACGTGGGGAGGCTGTGGTGGTAGGGGGAGTCATGGCTCAGTCGCTTTGGTTTCTTCCGTCCATCCATCCGTCCGCCAGACACCCAAAGAATGAATCATTTATTACCATTTCTTGTCTGGCTCGTCTGACTGATGTGACAGCTGGCCACCAAATTCCCTAAATCTTGTCATTTGTCACTCTTGAGAAAAGTTGAATCGCAGCAGAATATTCACAGACCCTCCCCTCATCCCTCCCTATGTTACCCGCGTTACAACCAGGACAATATGGCAAACAAATCTTGGACCACACACAACAACAAAATGCCTTCCCATTCAGCACGACCCCGACCTGCCAAAACAACACATTTCCTCGCTGTGAATAGTTTTGTGGCGATCTGTATCATAAAAGCCGGTTTACAGTTTATGTGCACAAGCCTCAGATGATGCATCACTCCAGTCTGTCCCATGAATCCTCTCTGCATCCCAGTGAGCTCCAGGCAGGTCATGAAGACGACTGCTTTTTGAAAAATTAGTCATGTACACTAACAGATTTAGAAACGCTGTAAAGCTTTGGGTCACGGCTCTTATTTTCGGTAATCACGGTGTAATTAGATAAGCAACAACATTAAACCACGTCTCATCCCCACTGATGGGACCGTTATGGACAGAGGTCAGATTTGTTCCATTTATAACAGCTTGGCATAAAATAACAGCCACCAGCAAGAAACAAGCTGCTCAGCCTCTGTTTCTCCTCACAATATTAGACGTTTTCTGCAGAACAGCTGAGCATTTTCTGTGCGTTGTATTTCATTACAGTATAATTATGCTGTGATTATAGCACCAGGGCGACTGTAACTCAGATGGAGGGGAAGGTAGCTCATTTTCTAAAGACTTTCTGGGTCTGTAAACATGTTTTCAGCTGTGCTCTGTTCACAGGAGATACTGTATACTGGAGCATAAGAGGGATTAAGTACTTTGCTTACGGGAACCTTCAGCAGGGAGAAGCAGGATGGGGGGGCAGCACCAGAAGATATGAGGGCTATCTTCTGATATTTATGTGTGGGCCTAAAAAGATCTGTCTTGCTGATATCCATCACACTGCACTGCAGGATAGTAGTAAGTCAAACCGGAGCCGTGCTTTCACCTGGCATTCTGCAGTATTTCAAAATCATTTTGATAGAAATCTGTAGGGCTGCCCTCTAAACGTCCACCATTCAAATAATCAGCGCAGAAGCACGACTCGCACTCTGTCAGCCACATCACTGCCCGACTTTTTTGTTTTCTTTCTTACACAAATCCTGATTCAGGTGCAGCTGGAGGAATCTGTCTCTATCTCTGCAGACTTTTTGCAGCTGAAGATGCAAGTTGATGCATTTATTAAACTGGATTTTACATGCATTTTAAAAACAACTCGCTGTTTTTGACCAATGCATGACTGCAGTGCATTATAGACGACAGAAAACATCCAACATTGGTTTTTATTTCTAGCTGCAGGAAGCAATTTAAATTGCAAAGTTGCAACACAGTCCCAGACTATTCATTTTCTTTGTGCAAAAAGTGGCAGAAAAATTTTTTTTCAGCCTTCAAGTACTGTGAATTTTGTGCTTTTCTCTGTTTTATATTAAAGAGCTGAATATCTTTGTGGCAAAACAAGACTTCAGACACATCACCTTGGACTAGGATGGACATTTTTCACTAATTTCTGACATTTAATAGGCAATAAAAGGCAGATTAATGGTGCAGTCCTACATCAAAAGCATTTTTTTTCTCATGCCGATGTTTGTTGCCACTTTAATTTGCAGTCTGCAGTGAGTTTCAGCCGAAAAATGTCTTTACACAACAAAATTGTGGCTCAGAATTCGTAAAAATGACATGATTATAGTGACAGATGATAAACAGATTGTATGCCTCATCACTTTGTCTCTGTGGGATTTTACAGCCAGTATTTAAACCAGTGACCCAACAGCCACTCGTTTACTATGACAAGCCTGAGAAACTACAACAGACATCTTATGACGCCGCAGACTGCAGACGAACAGATACTTTATTAAGAAGAACACGAGGTTAAGGTGCTTTGATCTTTAAGATACGCCATTAACATAAATCTCTAAAACGAGTCTCCTGCCAAGCTCGCCACTCCCTCCGTCCTCGTGTGCCACGCTGGCTTTTAAACGACGGCATCAAACAGATCTGCTGAGAGGTGATATTCTGCCAAGAAGCGGCCATAATAATAGTGCATTGTCATTTGATTTTTGGCTGTTTTATCAGCCAACAAAATCTGAAAGCCAGAAACCGTCCAGATCAATAACTTTATTAGTGTTTCAGAGAATTATTATGGTCGTTTTTGTGCCACGGGGCAGTAAAACTTTAACTAATGCTCCAATAATTTGATATTTATAGCTCTACTCGCATATCACACACGCACAGACACGCCACAGACTCAAAGGGTCCTTTGTACCTAATCGCACAAATTCATTACATCAGCAGACGACTGCTAAGCCCTTTCAGGATAAAGTCTGTGCAGCTAACCTGACTCTTGTAGTCGCCGGCAGTCTGGCTAACGAGAAAATGAGCGCATGAGTGTTGTTAGGCAATGAAAGCATGTTGCTTCAAAGGCTTATCTGATGGCAACCCGTCTGTCCAGATGACAAGGTCGGCGGCTGAAACCCAGCAAGCGATCTTTCCAACATGACATGTCATCATTTCAATGTCTGCTTCTGTAATCTGAGGAGCTGGACACTGATCCCATCACAGCGGAGATAACACTGATCTCAGGGATCAAACCGGGCGGCTCCACAGACTCCCTGTGCACTAAGATGCTGATGATTTCAGACTGGGATTACACCTGTGATTAAGCTCTTAATTTGAACTCTTTACTTCTTTTTCTGCTGTTTCTTTGCAGCTTGTTTTATGTTTGTAGCTTTGATAAACATATTGCAAGAAACTCCATCAATGCACGAGAGAAACGGGCGATAAAATACCTGCTTGTTTATGTTGACTGTGCATCCTTTATTTTTCTGTTTGTTTGGGAGAGATCACTCCAGTTTAATGGCGTCTCCAGCACACATTCTTATCCAAACTCTCTCAACCTACAAAACACGTTCACATACCACTGATTTGCATTGTAGATAATGTTGGGTTTTTTAATCCAGGAAAGGTGACATTGTTTTAGTGCACAGAAGTTGTTGGAAAGAGATAAGGCTGCAGAGAAGATAGAATATGGCACAGTATAAATGTTTCCTCCGTTTGTTCATAAAATCCAGGTGGTATTTAATTCCCTGCAAAACGTTTCTGCTTATGCAAATCAGCTGTATCTAAAAGTAATTTTTAGGACATAGGGTTGTTTTATCCAGACATAATTGTACAGCTGTCACCACCATGTTACACTTTCCATTCGTCTCTCCACCAGAATCCCTTTCCTTCAAATCATCCAAGCATGTGAGTCTCCAAACTTATGGGCTCAGTTTCTATCCAGAGCTGCAGTCTCAGAGATGGTGATCATCTTTTCGATCGTAAGCCGCAGACTTGCGCCAGCTCCCGCCGCCAACACTTGCACGGTGTTCACCTCGAGATCTGAGGATTAGCGAGGACAAGCCAGCAGCAGCCGAGACTCTTGGGCCTCCTCGGCAGACTGGGCATTAGTAGAGAGGGACATGGGAGCTTGGCAGGCTCGCCTACCGCCCCGGCTGGCCGCTACACCAGCGCTGCTGGCGTTGTCGCAGGGATTCAGGGGGATGAAGGTGGGGGTAGAGAGGGAGAGCTGTGAAGCTGAGGGAGGTAGAGGACGAGGCAGTGGGGGATTATCTCGCTGCAAAATGCACTGTAGGGAGGCCCAGATGGACCAGTGGGCTGTGGTCTGCCGTGATGCCAAGTGTGTGTTCGCGCACACGTATACATAAAGACACACGCAAACAAAAGCTCAAAGTATATGCATACCAAAGAGTACATTCATTATGCAGCACCCAGCATTAGCTGCTTTGAACCTAATCGCTTTGTACACTGTACATACAAATATACAATGTACAGTATACGCAAACACACAGACGATAACACTCCCACTGGGACGTGTGTCCAATGCACAGTTTGCACATTGTACTGACACGTATCACAAATAGGTTCGGTGAGAGGAGCAGAGACTGGATGGTGGTGGGCGTCTCCATCTGTCAATCCGAAATGCTCAAATAAAGCCCAAACTATAAATGTCTGTGCTAATTCCAACAGCGAATAACTGGGAGAGGTGCAGCTACCTCACCTCACAGAGAGCGAGCCATGAGATGTGCAGTTTCCGGGAAGGAAAAAATAAAATAAAAAATCCGCTGAAACTTCTGTGGTGAATTTCACAGACTTAGCTTCATCGGCTAAGTGTGAGTGTGAATTTGTATGCACCGCAGCTATAAGACGATTGCCTTTGTGTAACGGATAGAGAGGATTATATCCCAAGGCAGCACATTGTTGTGTAACATTGAGGCAATAGCAAGAAATGACACCTCCGCCGCTGCCAAGTGTTTCAAGACGGATCCACGGCACCACGCTGCGCTTTAGTTAAACAGCCAAAAGGTATGGCTTCACATGAAACCAGAACACGAATTTACACATATCGAGACAGATATTGGCTAAAGATTAGAAGCCTGAATTTCTGTGAATGTGAGACAAGTGGGTGCTTCTTCCTCTGTGCAGGATTTAACCCCCTAATGCTTCTAGCTGCTCTGGGACCAGCAAACGTGTAGAAACGTGCAGCATTAAAAGCATAATTTTGGATTTGATTCATGTCCATATTTGAGAGACCGCTCTAATCAACACGGAGACTTTCACAGTTTGAAGTTCTGACCTTTAATTTGCTCAATTATCATCCCTCATTAGGCTTTTCTCTGTAATTTGTAAGGAGCGCTGGGTGGCAGATTTTGTGTCATTTGGACTTGAAAGTCTTTGTCAAGTTTTAAAGCATTGTAAATTTTTAAAATGTGACATTTAATTACAGAGCCCCGGGTGGACCTATTAGTGTAATTGTCTTTTAAAGGGGGTGTTTGCCCAAATTACAAAATAGCATATTTACTCACTCAAAAAAGTCAAATTATTTAGTCTGTATAGGCCGACATTTTTAGATTTCTGCCTCTATTCCAGTACAACGATGAGCAGAAAACTGTTTGTGGTGGTCACAGAAAAATAATATTTTAGAGATTGGACCTTAAAGGTATAATATGTGGTTTATTCCTAAAATATATATATAAAAAGTAAAAACTAATCCCTCTCAGTCATCACTTATGACCCACTGGAAGAGTGATATCTGCAGACTGAGTCCCCTGCTTGTTTTTTTTTACATTTTCTTCTTATTTGCTCTTATTTTTAGACGTCTTTCGTCATCAAAAAATGTGTAGCATGCGAACTCCAGCCAATAACAGCCCACAGGGTGTGCAGCCCATCCCCAGGTTGTCAAACTGCCACTTTGGCTCCGTTCAGACTGCAGGCAAAAGTGGCTCAAATCCGATTATTTTGCTCATATGTGAGTCAGACCTGATTTTTTTCTTTTTTGTGAACAGCACAAATCTCAATGGAGTCAGATTCATACGTGGTCCTGATTTAGATACAGGTCCGATGTTTTTTTTAGATGCGACCTCAGTCTGAACAGTCATGTCACGATGAGACGGCGTGCTGTAACGCGCCCTGTTACCAGCCAACACAGTCCGACTCCCGCGTGTTTCCTCGGGGCGATGGGTCGTGTGTTGCCGTGAGAGTCGTGTGGAGAGAAGCTGACGGTTGTAGTCCTTGACATCCTAAATTTGGAATAAAATCTGTTTTTGTGCAGCCATTCACGTCATGATCCCACCACTCCTGGCTCTGACTCCTCATCCACACACTCCTCCGTACAGCCATTACTCCACAAAAAGCCACCGTTAAACATGTTGCTCTCTCTCTCCTCGTGCTTCTTGTCGTTATCTTCTGCTCATAACTTCAGTATCATCCATGTTTACTTCCAAACTCAGCGTGCTGCGTCTTTAGTACTTTTCTTCTGTGCATGCGGTCAGTTCAGGACCGTGAGTCTGATAAAGGTCTCATTTAAAAAATCATGTCAACAGCCAAACAAAGAAATCGGATCCAAGCTCAAAATTCCTGCAGTCTGAACGTAGACTGGGTGACACCCTTTGGTGTCTGACGCTGACACTGATTCCTTCAGTGTCTCTGTGATACAAAGCAGCAAAGTATGTGATAACGAACAGGTTGTTACATTGCTGTGTGTTTTCATGTTCCTGCTGCACTTCGTCTTTCTCCTCAACGACAGCGTAACAATCATATTTGGACAAACTCTGGCTATAGGGCAGCTTCCTGCGGTGCTGTGTGTCGGTATGTGTGTGTTTGTACTTCAGAATGTAATGAATCAATCAGAAAATTACGTCTTTTCCTCTGATTCACGGCTTTGTTCCCGCTGACGCTGAGGAAAATGTGTCAACACATGTCATTACGTCATTCACCTGCTGTTGCTATTTTATAATTGTTTTCCCTCGTTTCCCCACAGATTCATCCATTTTTCACAGCATGTAGCAGCTTTATAGTCCTAATTTCCATTTGCATCATTTCCTTTGAGTTTATGATGGAAACCATAGAGACCACTCACCGTCGCCCCTCCGCAGGCGGTATCTCAGCCTCTCCTTTGCGTCTCTGCCACCGTCTTTGTTGTTGTTGTGACACGGCGACTCCTCCTCCGTCAGCTCCTCCGTCAGCTCCTCGCTGTGCTCCAGATCTCCCTCTGGTACAGGAGAGGCCACAGGCGAGACCTCGCCCTGACCGCCCTCCACCGCGCTCCCTGAATGGTTCCCAGTGTTCTCACTTTGACTCTTCTCCCCGCTCGGTGCTCCTTCTCCAGCCGCGCATGAGGCCTCCTCCTCCTCTTTCCCCACCGTGTCCACCGCGTCCGCTTGAGCTCCAGGTGCCGCCTGGTTTTTGGGGCTTGAGGGGTTCGAGGGGCTGCAGCTGCCCAGGGAGCCGAGCACAGAGCTGGGGCTGGAGTGCAGAGAGAGGGAGGGGGTGTCCGGTTCTCTGATCCTGGTGCATGGTGCCCCGTAGGGTTCCTGGACAAATCCCACGAACATCACCCCCTGGTCAGCCGCGTCCTGGATCTGCTGTTGGAAGCATAAACAAAAGAATATTCAGAATAATACAAATGCAGATGATGCCACTGTTGCTACTTTGCATTCACTGATTTTGAATCTGAAGCTATTTTGATAATCAATGCATTGCTTCACTCATCTTTAAGCAAAAAAAGCAAACAAATGTGATAATTTGCTGCTTTTATTCATCATATATAACAGTAAATTGATTGTCTTTTGTTTTGGACCGTCGCTTGAACGAAGAAGATGATACCTTGTGCACTGAGAAACTCTTATGAGCATTTTTTCCCTTTTTTCTCCTGAAATTTACTGACTAAACAATTCAGGTAATGATCTGAATTAATGATTGTGATCGGCATGCTAATCAAGGATAAAAGTAATCATCAGTTGCAGCCCCGGACTTGATTGCATGAACTATTCAGTGTTTCTTCCAGGATTTTCCTCAGCAGCAGCAGCAGCAGCAATTTATGTGGAAATGTCTTTATTTATAAAAAGGGAAACACAAAATTCAGGCACAAGCTGACAATTCAAGGCACAAAATATAATGGAATAAAGATAAACACAGTTGGCAGGCATTGCTTTTTGAAATATGTATTTACGAGGTGCAACTGAATGCACCATGAAGTCCCTGCTGGCACACACACAATTTGCCGTACAAAGCCATTTAGACAGGAAATCAAGTCTTCAGTGGCAATAGCGTGACCTCAGTTTTAAAACAGTGGATAAAAAATTGTATTTGCATACAGAAAGATACAGAAAGAAGACACTTGTCAAAACCTGCTCATACTCTTTTCTTAGCAGCAACACCTGCCCAACAGGAAGAACAAAGTAATGTTACACCAAATAACGCGCACATAACGTTAATTTCAACTAGCGGGGGTTACTGCTCTCACATTGTTGTTTATTTGATTGTCAAGACTTTGAGGAGTGTTTAGCCCCTTTAGGCTGCTGTGTCGCCTGTAATCTGAACGTCCCAGAGGCGTGACGGGGCGAACAAGTGATCCTGGTTCTTTACCGCTTTAAGAGGTAGTAACAGACGTGTTAAAGTGGTGAGAAAGTTCAAGGCGGGATCAACGTGAAACGCTTGAGCCTGCATGACAGAGATTGCATTATATTTGCGACCAACATCTGGGTAATAAGAAAGAAAGTGGACAGTATCATCAGGAACCGCCTCTCAATTGAATCAAACTTTGTTTAAGTATGTAGAGTCTCTACTGTGAGAAACAACGTGTTCGCCATTATTGTTTTTTATGCACTTGCAGCTGCCGTCACTTATTGTGCACACACACTACAGCGTTACTTTGCTACTGTGCTGCACTGCTGATGCTCGGTTACACGCCACTACCGTCTCCTCCCACTTTATTCCATAATGCCAGATTACAATGTGAATTGAAGCTGATTTTACGCTGTTGTGGAATCAGTATGAATGTCCTGAGGCGAAACACCCGCAGAGCGAGTTACGCCACTGAAAGGGGCTGTAGGCGTCCTCTCACACTTTTCCAGGAGCTCGTCCTCAAAGTGGAAAGAAAGCTGACAGTCGTTCGTTTGGGTTCAGAGCATGAAACGCTCCAAGGAATCGTGTTAATGTGAAGCAGCAGCGTCAATAATAATACATCATGTATGTAAAAATTCTGTTGCAGTTGAGATGTTGCATGTGAAGCACCTGTTTCACTCATTAGTGCCTAAAACACAAATTCAGGATGCAAAATAATGCACAGCAGGTTATTTCCCAAGAGATCTCAAACTGAAGCCAAACTTTTAGAATTAGTTTTTTAAATCAATTATCTTGAAATCGAATTGTTTTTCCACACAATAGTTTTCATGGAGTTCTCTGCATCTGTTGGATCTTTGTTGTTTTTTTTACCCCCCTCTGTTTGTTTTTTTCCATCCCAGCAGCTTCTATAATCACTCAGCTGTTGATTAGAAAGGAGCGGCCGCAACCCGAGTCAGGCACGGGCCGCATCACAAATCCAGCGCTCCCCTTTTTTTTCTCTCTTATTGTCATCTGGCATTTTATGTCAATATTGGGATTCTGGCACGGAGCGAGATTGAAACTTTAACTGTCAGAGAATGTTAATGATGCCATTCTCCATTCCTGCACCCCTCCATCCCCCAAGCAAAGGCGGTGCCCGTCTCTATCTGGAGCCACAGCGAGGGAGGAAAATAGAAATCAAATCAAATCGCAGGTTACTCACTATGAAATTAAATTGGAAAACCGTCACATTGTTTCCAGCCATATTGTTTAATATCAGTGAACGCTCTCTGGGTGCTTCCACATCATATTCCCCATACCAATATGTTGAAATGGAATTGCTGAGATAAAAGGAAACTGTTGTATCTCATTTAATGGTAATGCAGGCAGTCGGAGAGAGAGAGAGATAAATGGCTTTGACTGTCTAATGTTGGTGCAGTTGATCTCAAAGTAGATTCGAATAGTGTGCTGTAATGATTGAATTTATTTTTAGTACCATTATCATTATAATTTTATCAAATCTTGTGTTTGACAAAGTATATTCATTCAGATTAGATTTCTTGCACGCAGTCTCATATCATAACAAAGATAAACCACAGATATACTTGAAGTGTGTGTGAGTGGGATTAAATCACAAAATATGTAAGTGAAAAGTCAAATATAGTGCCGATTTGCTTTTACAGAATCATTCAGTGAAAACAAGTGAATGACGAGCTCGTTAAACAAAAGAGTCGATGCTGAAATCATCAACTCAGAACTAATGGACAGTAAACATTCAGTGTTTTAGCTCATTTATTGAGCTCAATTGTTAAACATTTGCAATTTCCAGCTTAATAAATGTGAGAATTTGCCACTTTCCTCTGTTTTCTATCATTTTAAATGATGACTATGTCCATTTGATATGATGACGCAGCTATACAAAAACATCTGGTCTTCAGTTTGAGTATTACCAACAGTATAAATCATAGTTTTCATCAAATATGGATGTAGTTTTCGTTGTCTCTTAGGTTTCTGAAAATCCAAAATAAAGCTCAAGGTAGGTAGCTCAGTAAGTTTTCAGATAAAAACAAAAAATACAGATAAAATGAACCCAGTTTTTCTATCAGAATACGGATCAAACGCTGAGCTCTGAATCCCGGCTAATAAAAGACGTCCTTAATAATTCATAACTTTAAGCCTTTATACAAGTTAAACGTGTTAATAAAACTTCCCCCTCTTACTGCTGTCATGAGGGGAGAAATAAGTTATAGAGACCAAAACCATTTTCTCTACCAGGCTGTAAACATGCTTATCTTTTTACTTTATTTTCTGTAAAGTTTAACATTTAAACATGGAAGTCTATGAAGATTGACTCGCTTTTGGAGCCAGCCCCAAGTGGCCATTTGAGGAACTGCAGTTTTTGGCGCTTTTTTTTGTTGGCTTCATTTTTCAACCCTGGAAGTTGCTGCTTGATATAAACATAATCTAGCTTCAATTAAAAGGTGAAACAAGATGAAAGAGAACAGACAGTTTAGTATGTTTACAGACTATAAGAAAAAAGACACTTTAACCCGTTGAAGATTGGTAGGTCGTCTGATTTGTTTGGCAGATTTTCTTTCTTTCTGAGGTTGTAGAAGACTCATATTTAAGACTTTTGTTATCATAGAAGACTCAGTTTTGAGACAGTTGTTATCATATGAAACTAGAAGATCTAAGGAATAAATTGGTACTTAACCTACATTTGTTTTTCCTCCTATCTGTCATACTATTTAACAATCTAAACTCTTTTGGTGCACGATGCAGAGTGTTGGAGATATTGGATGTAAAATGCATTGTTTTGGTTTGAGCACCACAAGTGAAATTCCATCTAGTTTCATTATATTCTTCAAGACTCGGTAATGCACACCAAAAGAATCTAGATTTCTAAATAGTACCACAGGCAACATAACTTTTTAATTTCGGGGTGAAGTGTTCCTTTAAAGCTGCTAGCTGAAGGGAAACAAAAGTGGAAAACTTGATGCTAATTGACTAAATGAATATGAGAATAATTTTGAGTTGCAGCCCTTCAAGAGTCCCATTTGGGATCCCATTGGGATCGACTATAATAGATTTTTTAATAGATCTTCTGCGGTATCAATACAGAATAAATGGAGGACGAAATCAAAAATTACCATTCTTCTAAACTTCCTAATCTAAATGAACAGATGTTGCTCTGGCTTAGATGGAACCACCTCAGGTCAAGAAAATGAGGTTTCGAGGTCAAAAGGGAAACTTTGCGTCGCATCATTTCTCTTCATTAACCGAAATGATGCCGAGGACAAACTTGATGAAAAATATGCTGGAAGCAGCTTCCCTTATTCTGCCACCAGAATATCAACAGCCTGCAGTGAAAAACCCATTTCAATTTTGACTTGAGACCACATTTCCTATTTCCCCCCGTAAGTTATTAAAGTGGCACCAGGAGGAGGTGTCTGAAGGTCAAGATGAAAACCCCGGAGAGAGAGATTGAGCAGGGCAGAGAGTTGACGGAAAGAGAGGCGGAGGGATAACGACAGAGATTGAGACGGCGAGGAAGAGAAAGGGAAGAAATGAGAAAAAAAAGGAGATGAAGAGGGAGAAAAACAGACGGAAACAGAGAGAGAGAGGCTGAAGGGAATGGACTTCTCTGCTCACTCCTCCACCACTCATCCATGTCCACTTCCCTTTTAATAGATTTCTAGCATGGCCTCCTCCTCCTCCTCCTCCTCCTCCTGCAAGCCTGTAGCAGCTCAGTAGATTAAAATGATAACCAACAGTAATGAGGTCCTACAGGACTGCGGTTGCATGACTAATCGAAGGGCAAAACGTACAGGAAGGTTCAGGAGCAAAGCTTTAAGGGCCGACATAACGGTCGGTAATATACAGATTAGGCAGCGGGGGTTGAATCATGATGACGCAGCATAACCAGCTCACAAGAAAAGGAGGGTGTGTTGGTATATACATCATCTGAAGTGTTTCAAACGGCCTTTCTCCAGCAGCGACACACGCCACGCAGCCAATTCATTATCAGATCAATGTGAGTCTTGCCCCCATTTTTTTTTTGCTTTCATCTCCTCTATGGAATATATAGAAATGTTGAGCTCTTTGGTTTGCAAATCACCATCAGCCTTGAACCATTATAGAAACGCAGCTTTTAGTATATTACATTCTGCCTGGATTTGACTGAACTGCAGCAGGCAGTGAGTCGTCTTTGCATCAAGCTATGAGGCTCCAGTTTCCTGTAGTTTAAAACACATGAAACACTTGGTTAATGTTGTTAACAAACTACTTGGTTATGTTTATGTTCAAACTAACATGCACGTAAACGACAATTTATGGAGTCCAGAAAACAACTATCGAGCCCATTTTATACATGAACGATAAGTCGATATAATAATTATCGTGCAACCTTCACTTTCACAGAAACATGATTCTTGGGAATGGTGAGGGCAAAGGTTTTAAATGCCGATGTTGACACTCTCAGGCTGAAACTGTTTGATGCTGAACTCAATAATAATCCACAGTTAGTAGTCGTAGTAGAAGCGTGTCGGTGTGATGCTACAACACAAACTTCCCACTAATTCCTAC
>CAFUXE010000113.1:70308-94523 GCA_903364295.1 Serranus cabrilla | reverse complement strand
TGGGCCATGCAGCCGGTTTTTGGCCGGAGCATCGAAAGAGCTGGAGATGGTCGACTGAGATTATTGCTGACTAACATCCAAATCCAGCTGCCCAATGACAGCTTGCGGAGCCACAAACAGATGTTGTGATGCTCTGGTGTCGACACTGAAGCAGCTCCGAAAGGTTGTCGGACTGATAAGAAATGTTTGTGGAAATCTCTGTGCTCGCTTGAATCCACATTACTAACACAACAAGTTACATCTGAAACATAAAACACGAGCTGTTCACATGAACCCCAACATCACTGACCAGCAGGCAAATCTGATTCCCATCAAGTGTTTTTTGCATAATGACTCCAATTAAGGTGCATTAGCAATCTGCAGATATTTCCTTAAGTGACTATAATGGCTGCATTATGTTGTAATAAAGGAGGTCTGATTCTCAGGGGAGCTGCTGGTCTGAGGCCTCTGTTTGTTTCTTTTTCTCCCTTTAATCTAATTGAACTTGTGGACTTTTGGAAAGTTGGAAGCAATGCATACATTTATTTTATCATTTTGAACTTTTACTGTTTTGAAAAATGTGCTAATTGTCATTTTTTTTTAACAAATTATTAATTTTTAACTCTTCATTAGTCAGTTTCCTTGTGCAGATATAAGGACTTTGGACACATGGGACCTAAATCAACTTAAACTGATCCTCCCCTTTTATAAATCTATATAAATATATCTTAAAAGACAAAATTTTTGGCTTTAAGTATACATAATTGTATTGCCTGTACATGGCTTTAATCTTCCCTGAGCTGAACAATCTAATGCAAAGACTAATAATAATTCTCTTACGTATATTATTTCCGTAAACTTCTAACGACCTTTCCTTCACTGGATGCACATTATCTCAGGCTGGGTGGAAACTAATGTTTTGACCCGTTGACCCTTTCCCCCATGTCAGATAATTGCACATTTAATAGCCAGAAATCGCGCTGGTGCAGCTCTTACCCGTCGTTGAGGCGGATCAGTATGGCCCGGTACAGCTGGTGCTGGGGGCTGTTGGACTCCGGACCACAGGGGTGGATGAACGGGTGGACAGACGCCAGAATGAAGCCCTGCTGGTAAAGCTCCTGCAGCTGGCCGGGCAGCTCCCGCACCGACGAGAGGCGCAGCGTGGACGTCCCACCTGAGGGACACGGAGAGGGGGAACAACGAGTGAGACAAACTGATTTATAAGTGGGATGGTTGATATTTCGTCGGGTTTATTTGGCTGCATCTTTGCTGCAAAGTGGAGGCTGATCTCCCCTTAAAAACGACAATATATGGTGTTTGTACAGGCAGCAAAGTGTGACTCATGTTTACGTTTAAAACTGTCGTCCAACGCCATCGTGCAGATACAGTAGTAGTGAGTTTAAATGGTGGATGTGACACTCGGGGAGGTGGAAGGGTCGAACAAACAGCGGACTTTTACAGGAGAACGAAAGTAAATGACTTTTACGTAACTTTAATTTTTTGCTAACTTACCTGGATCACCTCACGCTTCTAACTACTTCACTGCCAGCATTTACGTGCATTTATTTCCTGTTTATATTATCTTTTATAACGCCTTACCAGGAAGCTTTTTGTCCTAAACCTAGGTCAGTTTTTGTAGCCTAATTTCACTGAAACTGCAGCTTTTTTTAACAACCGTGAACTGAACCGTGAAACATTCATATGTGTCATTATGGACAGTATTGACAAACTATAGTCTATTGTTGTCTGTTGTTTAGCATAGATCTTGTTGACAAAGTGCTAATGGCTGAACTTTCTGAATTGACAGTGAATATCCCTTCATGAAATTCCAGTTTTCTCATTTCTTGTCCGTTAGCCACCGTGGCCACATGTCACTGCTCATGCTCCGTCTGAACCTTTTCTTCTGTTTATCCCAAACTAAATCACTGCAGATTTTTCTCTGGAAAAAGACACATTTACAGTAAGAAGCTGTGTGATTGACTTTAAAACAGACAAAAACAAGTATTTAAATGTACATTTCCTCTCTGATTAGCTTCCCTTGTATCCTCACGACTTCTCTCCTCTTCAAGAACCTCCACAGTCATTTTTTCCGCCTTCTCCTTGTAAAATATGTCTTTTTGTCATCATAGCTTCTATTAATGGCCTTTTAATTCTTCTCCAGCAGTGTGTGAGTTTGTGTTTTCCCTCCCTGTTGCACCTGGAATGTGACATTTAGAGTAAGTTTCAGTCTTCATGCAGCTCAGCGAGAAATGTTCAATGCATACAGTGTGAGGTGCCTCCAAAGTAAACTGATAGAAAGGAGAGCACACAAGGCAAACGTTCCCCTGCAGTTCTGAGTATCTGGACTATTTCTGTCGCACTATGTAAATTATGTAAATGACAGTCCTTTTTCACAGCAGTTAGCCTCTTTTTGATTTCTTCCGTTTAATTTATGTGTGAGGTTTTTATTATTGTGGAAAGGTTCCGGTGCAGCTGAACCCGACTTCACACAATATTTAATGATAATACAACAGAGATGAAGAGGAGACGAGGAAAATTGCTTTGCAAAAAAAAAGAAAAACACGTGAAGATTTGCAATTCAGATACCAACACTGATTTTAGAGTCATTCCCGGTTTGTTTTGGCAATTAGCATCACGCTTTTTGCTCCATCCCCTCAATCTGGGAGTTAATAAGAGTGGCTCAAAATCCAATCAGAGCTGATTGCTTCGGCTCCGTATCGCTGCAGCGTCTATATTCTGACACTTCCTTTGATTCGCTTAACTTAACTGTCCAACTGCAGCGGACAGGGGCCTGACATTAATGAGCTGCAATCAGCGCGCGGCCAGCTGTTTGAAAAAAGAAAGTTAGGGACGGAGTTGCTGCGCAAAGCTCTTCCTCAGCATTATTTTCCCCTCGCCGCCTCCTCACACCTCCCCGAGGGATGAAAACCTGCAGCAGACAGCCGCCGGTGACGGCCTGTTTCAGGGAGCAACCAGCTGTGTTACAACAAGCCACACGCAGCTTCTGTCAGGCAACATCGGCCAATCAGGATGTATGGTAATGAGTGTGAGAAGGGGAGAGCGGTTCAGGTTCAGGAATAGGAGCAATTAGATTAGAAAATGCAGAGCTTGGTGGCGGGAAGGAGAGGAGGATGGACAGGAGAGATAGAGCAAGAGAGGTCAGAGCAGAGAGGAAGAGAGGGAGAGTTGGAGAGGCCGAGATCGAGACGGCGCTTGGCCCCCGGATGCATGACGGCTGGGATCCCAGCAGCACGCTGTACGAGGCGACATTTACTGCAGGCCAAACAGCTGGGGCGCGTGGGAGAGCGCCAACACAAAGAGCTGGATGCAAAACGAGAGACCAGGGAGAGGAGGGAGGGGAGGGGAGGTCTGGTTGTCTGTACGAGCTGTCACAAGACGTGGGAAATGCCGCTATGGCTAATTAGAGTCAATGAGACTATACAGAACGAAACATTCAGAGCCATGGGAAAAGTCAAAGTACACAAGTTCAGTGGGAGGTCGGAGAGGGCCGGCGTGGGCGGAGCAGGCGGGTGAGACGATGCCAGCCGGGGCTCCGCGTGTTCGGGCTCAGGTGGAGTCCGTGACAGGGTGGATTCTGCATGTAACTGGTCGACATTTGAAATGTGACTCGTATAAATGAACCGAAACAGAATCATGACTTTAAAAATGGTTCACTCCATGCACACAATCAGCGTGTTTATATTTCCCACGATGCAAACACGAGGTTATCGGGGGCCAAGCGGAGGTCAGTCACACACATTTAACTCCTGACACCAAACAGCACGCTCTCTCTCACACACACACACACACACACTGAGGGTTGTTTGATGTTAAAGCTGCTGCGTGTGAGAAGCTCCACATGTGTCGTTCATTACATTTGGACAGTGCAAACAAGCTCCTGTGATACCAACACGTGAGTTTCTTGTTCTTGCTATGATAGTGAGCGATTCATTGAAGTGCTGCTGATGTATGATTCTGCACGCTCTCTGCTGCATGTCTGCACATTCACAGTGGCATTTCATACATTATTAATCTGAGGAGCCATCGGGGCGTTTTATTGCGCATGTACTTGATTGTGGATGTGACAAAATATGATATGAATATGTTTTCTTGGAAGCGTAATCACATGCACATCACTTACTACAGGCTTAAGATAACTTAGACAGAAAATATTGCATTCTCATTGAGTGCATTGGTTTGATTCATGGTAGATTAAATGTGTGCAGGCTGAGTACAGTAAATATCAGAGGTGGCATTATAAAGTCAACACTGATACCCATGTGGGCATTAATAACCTCGGCACACATGCATCTGCAAAGTTCAAACAGTTTCAGCTCCTGATTATTAATCCTGATCCGAGTCATTTAATATTGAGTACCTGCCGATGCAGAGTCCCAATCTGATGCTTCGTTTTTCCCCAGATAGTACACCTACACAGAGCACCGAGCGCATTAAAGTCATTTAAATAAATGTAAAAGCTTGACAGCTGAATGGCTCTGCATTGCAGTAAAAAAAAACACATGCATCCAATAAGTCGGAGCCTATAAAGTAAAAAACGCTCACAGCAATCTTTCTGACATAGTGACTGTCTGGAGGGAATCTGAAGTGTCCTCCAGTCTTTGTTTCCTCAGTGCAGCATTTGCATGAGTTACCTGAAAGAACTGTATTCTGTTGAGTGTTTTAGTTTCATCTTTTGCACAAATAAATGAAGAAATTACGAACAGTTGATTGGACTTCCTGGTCCTTTCCTTCAACAACAGGTCGTATCGCTAATCTGATTTCTGTCTTTTCAAAATCTGTAATTGATTCCAACTGCGATTCTTAACGAATGAGATTATTTGAATCCCTTTGCATGGAGTCTGTCCCTCCTCAGCCTTTTACACCTCGACAGACCTCACTTCCTCTGGCAGACAGACTCAACCAAAGCTCGTATGTGTGACATTGTTCAACCATTTCGTGCAGGCTGTACAACACAATGCTGTGGCAAGCTTTCAGCGTGCTTCACTACATCATCAGGACTGCAAAAGAGGAAGAAGGGGATTTCTGGAACAAGCCTGCTAGCGCCAATCAGGCGGCAGCTCCTGTGATGTAGCTAGAGAGCTGATTCAGTTCGGATCCCAACTCTTCCTCGCGGGCACAAATCCAGAGGTTCATTGTGAAACCACGAAAGAAGCAGGAGAGGAAGAAGGGAAGAAGAAAAAAATCATATGCTGTCCCCTCGGGGCGAGCGAGTGCTTTGGCTAAAAATACTCCTCCAAATTTCTCAATCACACTCTGTCCTACTGCGCCACAATGCAGGAGCTTTAGAAGTTAAAAGGCGTGCAGGAATTAACACAAAGAAATAGGCCGCCATCGCAAACGAGTGAAACGTCTTCTCCCCCCTCCACCGCTCCTCCTCTCCCTCCCTTCTCCTCCTTCCTCCAGCGCCTGGCTGCCTTTAGAAATGGAATTAATCCTTCTGTGATCTGTGATTTTGTTTTTTCCTCTCCTTCCCCCCTTCATTTCGGTGCGACATGAACACCCTGTCCTTTCCCCAGAGGGATGCTGTTGCGTGTGCGCCTGGTTCACGAGGCGGTGGATATTAAGTGGAAAATGAAACCGTCTTTGCTTGCTCTCTGATCCCCTTAGTTGAGATGAGTAAATAAGGAATGGTTTCAATTAGGCAGTGGGAACACAGCCGCTGGCGACTTCTTAAGTTGGCTTTAATCGCTGTGTGAGCTGCTAATAATCTCATCCAGAGGCCTTTAAATACACAGGCTCTACATTTATTTATCAGCCCAAATTTTATTTATCATGCTGTCCCCAGAGCAAAGTGTTGCCCGGTGTAAGTTTCTCTGAATCTCAGGCTGTTGTAAGGATGTTTACTGTGCCCTGAAATCGTGTTATCCAAGGAGAATCTCTTTGTTTGTGCGGATGAGAGCAAATTAGCTGCCGTATAACTGCTGTATGCTCGTGTCAGTTTTGATGTTTTATCCCGAGAATATTTAGGCCTTTGAAGGAGTCAGTGGTCGATCACACAGGCAATCTGGTAAACCTTACATGGCAAACTGGCAGCCAATTACCTCACTCAGTCTTTTTGTTTACCCTGGAAGAAAATTCTCTCTCATATCAACAGAGAAGAGCCCTAAACTCACAGAAACAAATCGCTTCGTGACAAATAATGAGAAAAAAGGGCCTTCTGGCTGACAACCAACAAATTGGTTTTCTGGAAAATTGTGTTAGTGCGGAGCCGTCAAAGAGACACTGCCATTAAACACAGAGGAGGAAACAAAAGTGGGAGGAATGTATGTATGTATGTATGAAGAGGGAGCGAACAGAGAGATCAGTCGCTCACTGGTCACGTTAAATGATCGGTCAGGGATCAGGATATATTGGATGTTCTTTGTTTAAATCACAGCTGTGCAGATTTACAAAGTGAATAACACGACATCCAAAAAATGTAGAATTAAATGCTGATTGCTGCGGTGAAGCAGCTCCCACAGCTGACATGTCAGTCAAATACATGATACAGTTTCAGCTGTTTCCTGCCTTTTTCCACTTTAAAAAAATCCATAATGTGTTTTTTTTGTTGATTTATTTATCAAATCAACATTTAAATTGAGGTTTAACCTTCATTCTCGACCTTGAAAACACAACCGTGTCTCACCGCACAGCTGAAGAATAGCTGTTGTGCAGCTTTTGATGGTATCATATGATCTGCAGCACAACATGAGGATGTTTCAGACCCAGAATCAGAATCAGACGACTGCAGTTCATTTGCATCTCTCCCACTCTGTACATCCATGCATACAACACACAACGAATAAATTAACTCAATAAATAAGTTAAAGGAAACATATTTGGGGCATGGGACAGTAAGAGGGACACGGTATGATTACAACCATTAAATAAAAACATAAGCAAGCAAAAACTTCATTGAAACCAATGTAAAAATATCCTAAACCTGCATTCTTCCTATTAGCCAGCAGGGGGCGACTCCACCGGTTACAAAAAGAAGTCAATCTGCATATAAGTCAACAGGAAAATTACACTACTTTTGATTTGATTTGACAATAAAGGAGAATAATGTTATTTATTTGAGAGAAAACAACTAATTAAGGGAGGGAAGGGATCTGAAATAGTCCTGATTTACTGCAGCAGTGACAGACAGATGTGTGTGTTAATAGAGAGAGAAGGAATGAGTGTGTGTGATGCTCAGCTCTGCATTCAGTTCATAGTGAAGATGTAAACATGCAGTTTGAATATGCATGCATGCATGAGAGAGAGTTCATCTCAGGAGCAGAATAAATAATAAACACCGGTCGGGTTTGTTGCTCTGATGCTGACCTTCCACACATGGTCACACATATTTAACTGACTCAGCACTGGGAATCAGCAGCGGCCCTGATTTCACATATCTGGACAGAATCCAGTTACGATTTAATGCACATAGAGAGCTGGAGATGGAGACATTAAACATCTAGAAGAATGATTATTTTAGTACTGTATCTATATTCATAAACCGTGAACACACCTTTACACTTCACTAATTGAGCTGCATTTAAACCTTTTCAACATCTGGCTGACTCGCTTCTTATTCCACCTCAGGAACATGAAATCGCTTCTATCTGAAGTAGTTTTTGCAATCGGAAAGCAAACTTTTTGGTTACATTCAGCAGATTGAAAACAAAGAGATTCATTCCCTCTTCTTATTTCTCAATTTGTACATCCATCCTCGATTCCTTTCCTTGCCTCCTCTCCTAACAGCTTGTCCCTCCAGCAGGAGATGCGAGCAAAGGAGGAAGAAACACGAGCAGTTGAGGCAACAGGCATTTAACCAAATGAGACATCCTTGCTTCGGATCCACCTTTTTAAAGGGACGGCAATTAGATATGACGTGTAGCACAGCTGCATCATCTGGGGATTGTCAAGCCTCTTTTAGACGTCATGGGAGGCGCAGAGGAAGCAACTATGCATCCTCACACGTCGCTCCTCCAACAAGCCTCCTCCTTTTTTTTGCTTTTTAGAAATTGAGACATCGATCACGATGGTGCACCAAGATTGACTTCTGGGTCAGAGGCAGGAGGACGAACGGAGGAGACGAGGAGGGACAATAATAGAGAAAAGAGAAGAGCAGTTTACCAACTTAGAGAGGAAAGAGTCCAGAGTTCAATGTAATCAACTAAGAATGTGCTTGGTACATATCTGAATGACCACCACTGCACCGTGTGCAGTCAGGTTCACCTGCTGCACTGGCACCCCAGCCGTGCCAATAGACTTCCCTAATTCACAACAAGATCTCCAAACTAAACGTCATCATAGATCGTATCTCAATACCACCCAAAACCACCAATTTGAGCGTTTTGTGATTCTAAAAATACACCACACAAGACTCAACATACACGTAAGATTCACACTTGTAAAATTATTATTATTATCAATTTTAGGCTATAAAACCACTGATCTGGGTTTAGTGCAAAGAAGTTAATGGTAAAGTGTCATAAAAGACAGTTTAAACAGTAAAAAAAAGGACATGAAACGTGAAGTAATTTCAATGATGACATGACTACGGAAGTGATGCATGGTCGTTCAGTGATGTTTAAATCACATCGTTTACTTGTTTTTACATGAGACACGAACCCTGTTCTCCTGGGTGAAAGTCAAATGTCTGTTTGACCCATTCAAAACCCATCCGACACTCTGAGTGCGATTTACGTTTACTACAGCAGATTGAGGGCGGTGGAGGACATATTTAGCATTTTTAAGGGGAGACCAAGCAGTCTCCTAATTCCCCTAATTATGTTGGGTTTTCTTATATGAGACAGTTATTTCATCTGCTCGAGACACATGAAGATGCTGGATATAAATAGATATACAGTGGAAGAATCACAACATGCAACATCTGGCGAAATTTCGTCTCAAACCACCACTTTTACACAAAGCTAGTCTGAGTCTATAACAGGAACAATGAAGGCTTTGCTTCCACAGTTCTACCAGTTTGAATCCTTCACAAAGCAAAGAAAAACAGCACACATTGGGAACATTTCCCTGTCTTAAAAGATGCTGTCAGTGAGCCTTTGCACCCAAACCTGATCAAGTGTAACATTTCTGTTTAATAAGCAGCACAGTAAGACACCATATACCGTATGCTCAGTCAACTTTCTCTGGATAATTCTCACTTTCCATGAATAATAAAGGAAAGATCTTTGAACTTTGAATTGAAATTTTGCCTCCGACACTGGCTCACTTCCCCTTTTAAACCCATCTGCCATGTAAGCACCTCTGAGCTGCAGTCTGCCGCATTTCCATCACTCAACACATTTAAAAATAAATGAGTAAATATGAAATTAATAAGCTGAAAGATTGGAGCGCCGAGGCTCTGCACACACACGCGCGCCATGCACCGCCTGTGGGAGAAATGGTTCGACCACATTTGCATCGGGGAGAAAATAGCCCGGCATATATTATCCACCCGCTGCAGCTGATTTCTGATCCTGCTGCTCCTATCCACCACGTCTCCCATCCGGTGATGCTGCCTCGCCTTATAATGATTAGAGAATTGTTTGTTTCTGCTAATAGTAATGGCTCAATTAGAAGCTGACGTGTTCATTCTGGTGCACAGCGTCTTGGAGGACAGAGTGTTTTTGTTTTCTGTCAGATGAAAAGAAGTTGAGGAAAGTGCTGCTGTGCCGCTGGAGACGGGAGGAATTTATTTCTAGTACGACACAACATGACTTTCAGCGCCTGGCAACACAGCAGCAGATGCAGCCAAGTCCTGACATCAATGTTTTGCTTCATGCATAATCAATATTCATATATTAACAATAGATAACAAGGCTACTATCCTACACTGCAGCTCACCTGAGCTCTTTGTTTCAGCATTCAGAGAAGAACTTCACTGCTTTTGTTCGCTCTTTCTGCTCTCGTAGTCATTTAGCTGTTCTTAACCAAAAACTATCATCCACTGCAAACTTCCTGCTCAGCACCAAAAGGCCGACAGCCGCCTAAAAATTAGGTTCCCATACAACAAAACTGCATTCTTAATTAAGTTCTGAGTAAAAATGGATTTTCTCCCAAATTACTGTTGCAATTTTAATCAATTGGTTAATGTTGTGATTGGAAACAAAACTACTTGGTTGGATTTAGGGGAAAACATTTAAGTTTGGGTCAAAGTATTGATATTTGTAACGTAACTTCCAAGAGCAAAATAAGCCAAAAATGGTTTCAAACGGGACACAAACAAGTGATTCATCAACCACAAACATGTTTTTTTTTTACCATGAAAAGCATTGACAATGTAGATTCATTGTGGCTAAAGAGACAGATGTTTTTCTCCAGAGTCGGTGGAGACCAAAGTCGAGTTTAAAGAGAGTTACTATTGTTTATTCAGTAAAAAATAATTCCAGGAAAAATGTTTTTTTTTTAACTTGGAAAGCAAATGACAATGCAGATTCATTGTGGCTAAAGAACCAGATGTTGAAGTTGGAGTTGGTGGAGACCAAAGTTGAGCTTAAAGAGAGCGACTATTGCGCTTGTAGTGACTCAAAATGAATACCAATGTTGCTCCATTTCCTCTACATGAGTAAATAGGCAACTGTTTGCCCTATTAGCATATATTTGTTTCTGGTCACCTGATGAATGTAAGTCCAACGTTCACTCTTCTTTTAGTTTTTGGTCTCTTCCACCTCCTGAGGGAAATATCTGGCTTTTCAGCTTTCCACCAGCTATCTTCTACCTTCTTACTCCCAGTGAGTTTATCTGCTGCAGCTGGATGAGAGCAGTGAGAGAAAACTGAAGTAAAACAGCATTTTGCAGCTGTTCAACCAAAATGAGCTGAAACTGAGGGAAGATGCAGAGTCAGGCGATGATTCTCTGTCACTGTTACACATTTTACTATGAAATGATGGATTTGTGCGTCTTTAAAGGTGCAGTATTTGATTCTGTAGAAAGATAGTTGATATCTGAGTTTCATTCTCGGGTCGTCAGATACTAACATACTTCTATTCACGACAGAAAACTAGTTTTCTTTTTTTTTCTGCTGCAGGTTGTTTGACCTGTATGTAACCTACTGTTGCATCCCCTCTCTGCTGTCAGCAGCAATGTGTTTTTGTTGCATGTATAAAACTCCTGCTAGTGCAGCGTGAGATGAAAACATCAGACCCACAACATGCCACAATGTTCGTCCCCTGAGCAGATCCGCTTTTAAAGCCTTTCGGAATAAACCGAATACAAACCTGTGCACCTTCATAAAGTCCTGATAAAAGCAATACAACATGAATATACTGTAATTGGCCTTTTGGAGCTGAAAGCACCACCCCACTATTCTCTCTGTGAAGTAGTCATATCGTTATTCAGTGTCCAATTAAAATGGCCTTAGTCTCCTCAGGAGCTCTCCACTCCTGTGAGGACCACCTGCAGAACCCTCGCTCGGTCCCAGCAGCCCGCCTCAAGTCATTAGCCTTCATACAGGCTCAAAATGGAAATGCCAGTAAGTCCTCTGTCCTCCCCGTCGCCACCTCCTTTATTTTCTCTTCTTTTCTCCCTCAGCTCTGATTTCTCTCACCCCTTTGCCACAGGAGGGGGAAGTTCCTCTGCTTGGCTCCTCTGCACATTTAGCCTATTTTTCTGCTTCTGCTCTCTGCGGGGAACCTGCCCCACTCCCTTCAACTCTCCCTCAGTCTTTGCTTTTACCACTGCTGCTTTCTGCTCCCACCACCACCACCACCCCTCCATTTATTCCCCGCACTGTGTCGAGAAGAGCGAAATCTTTGAAGGGTCTCTTGTGCTCTTAACCTCTTTCTCTGCCTCTACATGTGAGCGTCTATTTTCTGTATTTTTCTGTCATCTCCTCTCCTCCGTGTCAAGACAGAGGAGCAGGCCAGGGCAAGGTAGCGCTGGTGTGATGGTGAAATGAAACAAAAAAGAGAAAGATTCCCAGTTGGTCAAACACTCACTCTTAAAAACAAAACCAGAAAACAACATTTTCTGTATATTTTCAGATTTTGTGTTGGTTCTTGTAGCGTCTCTGGTCCCATGAAGTAATAATGCATTTTTGCTGAAAAATACATCCAAAGTCATGCACAGTGCAACAACAAGTTGATGCTTTGCTGCAACATAAAGAGCATTTTCTACATGTCATAAAGATTGATATGACATTTCGTTGCTTGGGTTACAAAGGTGAGTGAAGACGACATTATTCTGCAGATAAAAACAGACTTTAGGTGGCTTTACTGTCCATTACTTCCCAGCAGGGTGTAAACAGTATCGACCCCTCCGTCTTTTCATGCCTCTGTGCACCTACTGTGTGGACTAATCTATGTCTCCCTGCCTATATCTTTGTTTCTCTGTCTGTCTCTCTCTCTCTCTCTCCCCTCCCTCGCTCCATCTCTCTGAGGTCCAGGACAGCGTCATTAGCAGTCGGGGCTCAGAGTGCAGCTCGGTGGAGCCCTGGGGCCGAAGCTTTGTGCCTTAATTACCCACCTAATGAGTCACTGGGAAAGTCACTGGGCCTGCTGGTGCCTCCCTCCCTCTCTTTCCTTTTCTCTCAAACACACACACACACACACATACACACACTTACTGTATTCACTTCTTTCCCTTTGACTTATATGCTAATTACTCATTCGCTCATTGGCACGCACACACACTCATTCACACACTTGCACTTGCCACATAATGACTGCAGTTGTACTTACTCAGTCACTCACTTATTGTCCTGCTTCTTCACTCTCGCCTTGATTTACACACACACACACACACACACACACACACACGTGTTTATTCACTCACTCAGACTCCATCCACACTAAGCCGGCTAAACCTGACAAAACAGATAGATCCATAGGGTGTTTGTACAGATCTCTGTCAACACTGTAAAGTAGCGACACTGGTCCTCCTCTGCTTTCATTTTACAAACAACAAAAATGTGCATTATAGAAAAACATGGTGAGGAGCTGAAGTCTCCATCTCTGTGTTTGAAAAACAGCCGTTTTGCAATATAATCGTCCTGATGTGCATATTTTTCTGCTTCTGTCGTCAGGCAGCGGAAAAACAATATAAGAGTGATGTGGCTCCAGATGCTACCTGTTAACCAGCCAAACAGTTTAATATCAACACCTGTGTGAAGTGATAAACTATTCTGACATTTATGCTGTCAAATGCTCTGACGTATTTACATGAGTGAAACACAAGCAGACAGCTGGATTGATTAAAATAGAACAGTGTCTGTTCAGCCGGACGCGCCTGAGACAGAAGACTGAAAACTCAACCGTGTGTGGAGACAGTGGAGGTGGAGAGAGACGTTAGTATCTGAAACTGTATTTGGATCGAGGGGAAGGGGGGGCAGGGTTTAGACTGAAAGTCATGCTAAATTTGGAAAATGTTGTATTTTCTAATCTAATATTTATTGCCAATATTCTGTCAAAGCATCAAATTGATTTAATATTGGCATTTTATTTATTATGACATCATACTGTACTTTCTTTTGTCTTTCAGTAAACTTTTCGGAAATGTTTTACGTTACTTAGATTAAAGTTTTATGAACAGTCTGAGCGAAAAGTCTATCTATCTATCTATCTATCTATCTATCTATCTATCTATCTATCTATCTATCTATCTATCTATCTATCTATCTATCTATCTATCTATCTATCTATCTATCTATCTATCTAGAAATACCTGTTTCCATCTCATTTTTTCATGCGTTCCTGTGTAACATATTCAGATTCAGGTGCATCACATAACACGTTCTCAGGCCAAGCAGGAACATTATGCAGCGTTACAGCTCAAACCTGATGTGTAACAGAGTATTTTTACTATGTATCACACCATCAGTGCAGCAGAGGATAAAACTATTACTTGTTATAATTGTAAAATCCTTCCTCGTAATATTATAAACCACTTTGCGGTGTTTATGTGCCTTCAAACTGATGAATATATTACTTCCTGGATCCTATTTCATTGTCTTTAAACAGCCCACCTCCACCCACGCAGCATGTTTTTGTTTTCGGTCTGAGCGTTGCTTCCTCACTCATTCATCTTTATGCATCCACTCAGTTTTCTTTGTTTCTAGCTTAATCACTCACTGGATCCCTCAGTTGCTTCAGCTCACAAGTGGAGAAGCAAACAGAGAAAACACTGTACATCCGAGTGCAGTTATTCAAATAATATTATAGAGCAAAGTTTCCTGCACACACAGACTGGAGACACTCTCTCTCTCTCTCTCTGTGCTTTCACACCTCCTGCGCTCTCCCACCTCGAATTCACACGGTAACACTCAGACCGATGGGATCACACCTGCATGTAGAGCAGAACAGTCTGCTCCTGTTCACTTCCCAGATGCTGCGAGCGGACATGATGACACTTGCTGCGCTAATAATGTCGGACCGAACTGCTGCCAGGGGTCGAATCCCACGGCCACAAAGTGCCTTTTATTAAACACGTTCAACCACAGAGGTTACACTGAGATACAAAACAGAAAATGAATCATGTTTTCTTCTGTTTTTTCTTCATATCATTCATCAGCATTTTGTCAACAACATCACTGCCAGATTGGAAATTAAATAGTGAGTAGATATCGAGTTCGGCCTCTTTCTGAAGACCTTTGCTCTGAATCCCACCATTAAAACTTGTTTTCTTGAAAGTCTGCCATAAATTATTGTAGAAAGAGTGGGAATTTGAACTTTTGGACAGTCCTTGAATGGATGATAAGTTATGAAAGTTTCCGTTAGAGAAGCTCATAATTGTGATATATCTGTCAAAATCCCTTTATTCTGCATTTAAAATGTTGCCAAAAATAAACCGTTTGCAATAACCAGATCCTGTTAAAAACATTAAATTCTGAGACACTGTGAAGACATGATTGATTCTGCTGAGACCAACGGTCAAGTGACAAATATTCACTGAAAATCCGTTTACACAGATCTGAGAGGAGAGGACAGGAGAGGCTGCAAGTAGAGCTTGTGAAAAAGCAGATATATCAATATGTATTGCATGTGTAGACCCATTTTCTCCCCCCAATATTCATGACACTTATGGGCACTTGGAAAAGTGTTGTATATAAAAATTCCAATTTATTCCCATTTAAATAATCCATCCTAACCCATTTTTATTATTTTTGTCACTATAACTGTGTTATTCTGCACAAAAGACACTGTTGTTGTTCCCACTTCTAGCCATGATTGTGCTGATTCCACAGAGCTGCAGGACTTATAGATTTTAGATATTACAGTGAAATAAAAGGCCACAGTGAGTAAAATGTAAAAAAAAAAAATGCCCTGAAATGACTTGAGGTTCAGAGGATTAATAAACAAACTGAAGTATTTCTACTGTTTCTTTAGCTAACGGTATTTAATTCATCAATTAATATGTTTTTGAGTTTTTCTGGTGTAAAATGTGACACAAACTCTCCGATACGACACATCTGACTGCAGCAAAGTTTGCTTTCCTCCCCTAAATGCTTCTGCAGTCTGTTCTGTTGACAACTCCCACATTCACATTTCCAGTTTACCATTAGTGTAATGGGCACCAAAGGATGGGTTTAGAGTAGGTAAAAAAAAATAAATAACAGGAGGAAAATGGGAACTGGGAAATTGGTGGAGCATCTGCCCTGAGGCGAAAATTCGAAAAGCAAACTCATGACCGGAGGAGCGGGGAAAATCTGGACGCGGGAAGCGAATGAGACACGCTTCTTTGCTCCTTCAACAACTCCTGTTAAGATGCCCTTGAGCAAGGTGCTTAACGGGCGGCTGCTCAGATGGAGCTGCTGACTGGCACCAGAGTGTGGCTGTACTGGGCCGCTCCCAGGTCTTAATGTCTGTAACTGAACGAGTGTGAAGGGCGTGTGCTGAAAAAGAGCACACGGCAGAGCTTTTCTGGGAAAATAACGATAAAAACAAATAGACTGAATGGCCGGCTAAATGCTAATGCAATTGCTTTCTCTTTGTCTAGACAAGAGCATTTAAGGCTGTCTGGGCAAATTTATAAATACATATGCATCTCTCAATCTGTGTCCAGACCTCCGCTGGAAGCTTTTACTGGAGATGGGGGGAAAAAACGAGCCAAATTTATCAACCGTTCCCCTCGCTAAATGACTGGAATACTGTATTTTGAAGGCGCACGGCTAAATGAAAAGGCGCCGAATGTCTTGATTGGGGAAAACTACCTGTAATTTGTTCAGCCAGTAAAAAGGTTTATATATAGAAAGAAAAAGAGTCTGTATCTGTTCCCTCTGTTTCATTCTCTCTCTCTCTCTCTCTCCCTTTCTCTCAGGAATTAAAGTGTGCCTCCATCACCGGTCTCCCGGCTGACAGGAGGCCTCCAGAGTGCGTTTTGTCCGCTCGACGCCACCTCCTCCGCTGACAGCCCTCAGTTGCCTGGAGACGCTGCTTGAGAGACAAGCTGAGGTAAATGAGCAGGTTGTTGATCAAAGCCCACGACGGCTCCACTGCTGCATTTTCAGCAGCGCGCCGCTCAGACGCCGCACAGCACTTTGACTTCCTGTTCTCCGCTAACCACAAGTTGTGGGCTTTTTCCATCCAGTACACCCTGACATTAGCCTCCTGTCGAAAATCACATTTGAAGCGTTTTCTGCTGAGATGCGCCGGCTTGATTGGGGGGTTTTTCTTCCATTAGCATTGCAAAGGAGTGCAAATTTGAATTTTAAAACACGGGGTTCTGCGATGATTAAGTTCTCTGACAGGCTGGGGATGTTGTGGTGGCACCGTGGGTCTGCCATTAGATGCTTTGTGCTGTTGATTGTGCTGCATAATTTGCTCTACTCTGAAGAGTGCAACCAGAGCAAACAACCTGTGTTGTAATTGTTGTTACCTTTCAGAGTGAAAAAGACTTCAACGTCAGAGATAGTTGAAAAAAATTCACAAGTCAATCCATGAGTGTTTTATAAATTCTGAAATATTTTGAGGACTTTTTTACTGCAGGATGCTACAGATGGTTACTTTAAGTGGTGGCTGTTACGATAAGGTGTGCAGGTCCTCGAATAAAACTTCCTTTACAACTAAAGATGAAGGTGCTTCTAGACAAAACGCCCTTTCCGCTGCATCTGCTGCACCGCAGTGTCTGTGTTGTGTATTTTGAATGGCGTGACGACGTCTCTGCAGCTCGCGGCTACATCCAGTCTGACTGACAACCTGTGCACAGGAAGCTGCTCTAATCTGTAGCTTAAAATAGAGGAACTTAAACAGCAAGTTTAGCAACGCAAGACAAATAATTACACCATTAAAATTAGCACCTGCGTTGTTTCTGTTCAACGCAAACCGCAGCTGCAAGTCAAACAAAGTTCAGCCATTATCGACTCACAAGCAGAGACAATTATCTGCACAGATTCATGTGAGTGGCAGCCTCCCTCTCTCTCCTTGATGCTGCTGCCTACCTTGATGGAACTGGTGTTGTCATGCTTGCTTACTTTGAAAACAATAGTGGAAACAGCCGCCTCTCGCTGACTGAAAGTACCTTAAAAGTGCATACATCTTATCAGGAAAATACAGCCTCCATATCTGTGTCTCATGATGTATAAAGTAGCAGAAAAGTTCATTGTTATACTTGGGAAGCTTGGGAATAATTTTAATGCTATGGTGAGTTGTTTTAGGGAGAACAGCGATGCTAGTGCTTTATATATCTTTGGTGTGCTGGAACAAACTGCTGCAAAAAAATGGCTGATTTTGGTCGAACTTGATCAAGATTTTATTAGAAAATACTCTGTTTTTTCCTCTGATCTAGTCTTTTTTTATAAGGGTTTCCTAATGACCGAAGTTACCTGTTTCTAAAGTAAAGCTAACAGCTAACTGCTGCTAACTGTAGCTGCTGTGCCAAAGAGGAAGTTGTCAGAAGAAAAAAAGGAGGGAGTGAAGAACGAAGTTGAGAGCTTTGCTAAATAAAAGGCTACAGGACAGATGTTGAACTTTTCTTCTTGCTGTTGGACTAGTTATTAATATTAGCTGGCTTTCTATGTCTTGTGTTGCAGCACTTGGCTGTGTTAGCAAAGTTGTCTACTAGTTTTTGACTATAAATAATATAAAACAAATGCACATGTGTACAGAATACAGTAAAGTAAGTAAATTTCACTATGTAGAGGTGCTGAATTGCACAAAAAAAAGCAACTCCACGTAACACTTGAGTAACTGTACTTAGTTACTGTGCGTCACTGTGCAGTGATGCGTTTGTGCGCATATCAAAGTTTGCATGTTGTTGAAGTCAACGCTGCAGAAAACAAACACAGCAGACTTGGACACACACACACACTCTAGCAGTCAGCCCGGAGCCCTTGACATCCCTCCAGTTCACCACTGAAGCGTCTGGTGCGAGAGCTGTACCTGCCTCTTCAATTACTACAGGAACCCTGACGGGAGAAGAACCCGGCGTGTCACTTCAGATACTGTGCTGCCAGCAGAGAGCTTGTCCAAACTACCTGGCTGCGAGAGGTTCAGTGTCAGTGTCGAGTGATTCGAGCGTGGGTGTGATCGGGAGTGTCAAAGGTAGCTTTGGGACATCACGATTTACTGCTGGTGTGTTGTGATCTGGATTCAAGGAAACATCTGGGAACATGTGCATGTAGGAGCTGACTTGTCACATTCTCCTCTTTCCTCCGACATCTGAGCCAGACTTTAACAACATGGGATAGTAGTTATAACTTTCTGCTTTACTGCTGCAACTTTCCTTTCTGCTGACGATGCATTGGGGTTGAACATGTGAAGATGATGCTAAATTAGAAATTAAAGTATGTATTTTATTTCTCTCAAATTGACCAATTTTAAATTGGGATTTTTTCAAGTGTTCTTTGATGAGAGGGCACCTAAGTTGCACAAAATCTGGATAATATGTTGGCAGCAAACAGTTGCATCAACAAAAAACAATATTTGACTTCTTGGGGACATACAGCAGAGTGTTAATTAGTCAATGTGCAAAGGTCAATCAACAAGGACTCAAAAGTTCCCCTGATAAAGACACCCTGAACCCTAAATATAACACTAAATATGTTTCTCCTTCAAAGACTCCACCGACTAACTGTTAGCCAGCCTGTTCCACACTTACAAGACGAGGAGTCGACCTAAAAATAACAACAAAGTGTGAAATGGTTTCAGGCTTGCAAATTGCTCTTGACTGTGAAACTGTACAAGGGCTCTGGTGACCTGTTTGTTGCAGCGCGGAGCAGTTTGAAGTTGGTATCTGGGCCTGTTGTGCTTGAAGTCTCTAAACAGCAGCCAAGACTAAGCTCGGGATTATCTTCTTCTTTTATTCCACATCTTCAAGCTGCAACAATAGGGTAATATATCGAGGGTTTCGCCGTTATTCCGGCTCGCCCTAATCCGTGATTTTATTTAATTTGTGTTGCAGTAACACAGGAGCCAAACACTCCTGTTGTGTGCAGCAGTGGAGGGAGTGTGTGAGGTGCAGATCAGTCGGATGGTCATAGCAGATGGTCTGTTGATATGCCAACAAATAAGATAGCTGTTGCTCATTACTGTAAAGTATTTACTGCTAAATCATGTTGCCCTAATGTAAATTGACTTTTTTGTTTTATAATGAGCTATAGTAATTAGCAAATCCGGCTTTGTGAAGTGACACATTCTCTTTTATTGCAAAAACAAATGCAACACCTGTCACACAGTACACTGAAATTGCAAATGAAACACAAAGGTGCAGCGGTTTCCTTCCCTTTGAAACCAGATCATTTGCATGATTTCGACTCAGATCAGGTGTTCACTTAGAGTCGGTGATGTCCTTGTAAAGTCAGCAGCACCATAAGCTCCTGGGCTGTTTCTGACGAGGCTCTATGTGGCACCAAATCCTTTTGGGATTGAACAAGGTCGTGTTTCGTTGTTGAACTCAACTTTTATTGTAAGAGAAAGGTTGTGTTATTTTTTCTTTAGCCTTCAAATCAAACAAAAACTCTTCAGTTGCTCCTCAGTTTGAAACCAAAGCTCCTTAAAGTCAGATAAACCTGTCTGATGGTGATTTAGACGAAATATACAACATATATTTTAAAGAAATTAAATTAATTAAATATGATGGTGAAATTTCCTGGCAAGTGGTGACTGTTTTAATGTCGTTGGGGTTCAGGGGAAAAACATCCATCACATTGGATGTGGATGACATCTTTGGTAAATATCCAGTAGTCTACTTAACAAGACTAACAGCTCTGTTTAAGTGATCTATTGCACATGGTTTTAAAGTGCATTTAGGGCGTGTCCAACTCCACTTTTGCTTTTTAAATGGTGCAAGAGGCAAAGGCTGTTTGGTGTGTTTTTTTGCATTGCTTTTTAAATGGTGAGTGTTTTATTGCTTCCTCCATCTCCCAATCCTCTGTCCCGCCAACAACTCAATGTAACTGCATTTTAGAAAATGCACCAATAATCTATTTAACAGAGGAGAAGCAGTGCTGCGTGTCCTTGTGTGTAACAAGCAGAGTTAATGCACACCGTGTGCATCTTCTCTCTGAATTTTACAGCCATTGACCAACAAAAATATGGTCCAAAGTCAGTGGCGCAGTCACTTTCTGCTGCCTCAACATGCAGCAACAATGTGCATGACCACAGTCTATGTCAAGTCAGAAACACCCATGGTTGCACAGATATTTTCCCTATTTTTTATATTTCCTCTTTCCTAATTTTTATTCTAGTTCCTCTGGTTTATATTGCTTGTTTACTATTTATTGTTATTTCATTGATGCTTCTTTCTGTTTTTGCTGCTGTAACACTAGAAACTTCCTAATAAAGGAATATCTAATCTGTTTACCATCTTGAGGTTTTAGTTAGAATGCTAACATCCGCTGAGGCTAATGGGAACGTTTTCGAGGTATTTAGTCATAAACCCCAAAATTTGGGGGGAAAATTAAAATCTGACCTGTTGATGGTAAGAGATGAAAAGTTAGATACCACCAACGTTTTACAATTTACCCTTTTTAAAGGATCAGTGTCCGTGCAAAATCTCATGGCAATCCATGCAGCTGTTGTTAAGGTATTTCTACAAGTGCAGCCAAAAGAAAATTCATTTTAGCCAAAACAATATTGCCTCTAATCCTGATTCAGACGTGGAGGTGGAGGAATATGGATGGATGCTCTCAGACAATCGAGAGTTTCCCCCGGCTGCACTGGTGGGCCGTGGGGAACCAGAGACCAAGCGTATGCTAATAGAAACACAGTGCTAATCCATCACCAAGTCTCTTCAGAAGTAATTAAGTCAAATTATAGATGCCCCCCCCCTCACCACCACCCCACACCGGCACCTTAATCTCCCTCCAGATGGGGACCCTGCTGAGCAACAGGTGGTCTCTCTTCATACCAACCTGCATCCCACCACTGTTACTTGACTCCTTGGAAACAATGGTGGACCCAAAGAGAGCCAGACAACTGAGTGAAATATGAGACGGATGTGTAATTATGACGGAGTGAGAGCACATGTGCGATATCTATTTCATAATTAACTACCTACTGTGCCTCTGTGACACCTGTCTCTGTCTTTTGTCCATGATTTAAACAATAGGCTGGAAAAGAGATGCAGAGTAATTGGGCGCAAACGGCTGCCTCACATTTTTCATAGTTTAGGAAGTCATCATGCCCTGTTTTCAGGAGCGAGACAAAGCAAAAACTGCACCTGCAAATGAGCAAACACTGGTTTACAAAGCCGACTTAGAAGTCATTATTTTTGGGGATTGTAAGGGAGCATAATTAGAAGATTTTCGCATTGCAAATTGCTGTAAACCTGCATGGTGAAAACCTGTAAAAACATTCTGCATGCAGGTGAACAGTGCAATGTAATCCCACAGCAGGTGATGGAGTCTGCACAGTGTGCTTTAACCTATCATCATGCACTATAAACTACACCTATCAGGGTGCTATCACAAGCCTTCACAGAACAATAGAGAATTATACGTCCACGTTACAGACTGTGAACTCTGATTGCTTTTCCCTCATCTCTCTTCCACGACTGCAAATTCATCACATCGACAAACCGCTCTCTGCATCCCATGTGGGTGTAAGTGCAATCAAACTGTAATGCGCACGCAAATTGACCCCAATCAGCATGCTATTTTTGAAGGCAACCCCTTGATGTGATGGGTTGAAAACACAAGCAGGTTTGAAGCATTTCCCTTCCCGTTTGACAATGGCTTCAGGCGAATTGTTAGTCCATGCTTGCAGGAACAAAATCACATTAAAGGTCTTCGAGGCCACAGTTTACACAGCTAGTTGAAGCATGACTCACAGCGCTGTCTGAAGATGCTGCTCTCATCAGCGACGCTTCAGAAAGAGTCCATTCAGATTTGCTCTACAAACATTTCCCATGATTTTCTCTCCCCAATTGTCAAATACACCCAAAAAAACACTGCTTTTGTCACTTATTGATGCTGTGAGTTTGGCAGGCCTCACTGCAGGGTGTAGCAGTCTAGCAGGGGTGGTGCAGCAGGAAGAGGAACACTGCTTCTGCCATTTCATACTAACGAGAGGAAACTTCAAAAATGCCTTTAGAAAAATGCCCAGTTTTCGCTCCCTAGCACGTCCAGAGTGGTGGGAGGGGTTCGCAGAACTTCAGAAGCTCTGGAAGTCTCAGCTGGAGCTGGTTAATGGGAGTGGGAATAGATTTGGCACAAGGAGAAGCACAACTGTCTGCAAAAGAGCTGCTTGGATATCACTAAATCACTGTTTCATGGTCTCTCATCTCTACAGGACAGCCGGCTCTCACAGACACTGACTAAACCAAAGATTTGAAGGAAAAACAGGATCATTTAATGTAGATTCGGCGTCGGATCTCGGATCAATGCAAGCATGGTTTCTTGTTCGTATTTATTATTTAGTGCCAAATTTTGAGATGTAATATCCCAATACAGCGCTTCTTAATTACAGTTTTGTTGCACTTTTCTATTAGATATGTACTGAGCACACAGCCAACACCACACATAAGCAGCGCTGTGTTATCTCCAGTCTTAATGGAAAAGCTCCTGCGCATGCGCCAAACCTCATCAAAGCAAACCTTTGTTTTGCTGTCAGAGTCTATTATACTGAAAAACTGAAGACTTTCATTTCACATTCAGAAAACTGCTTCTGAAAAATGACACCTATTCTAACAAAGTGATTGATGGCCAGTGAAAAGCAAACTGGTTAATATTAATGTTACAAGCCATCTTTGCTTACAGCGCTGTTGTGTTTCTGAGGACAGGAAGATTGCTGTGTTTTAGGTGCTGAATTTCAGGTAGCGACATGTTTCCCAAAACAGCATTTTAAAACAAATATCTAACACTTTATTAAAAATTGTAGCCGCTCCCACCTGCGTGTAAATTGATTTGAAAAGGACACAGAGTTTTACTGGAGGTGCAATTTATAACCTTGCATGGTGAGGAAACAGCTCCGAATTTCATTATCAGGCTGACAAATCATAGTTATTCACAGTGTTCACGGCATTTTCTTCCTTTCAAGAAAACAGTATGGAAATGCCGAGCTGGCTTTGTAATGTCGTTGTGCAAGAAGTTGTCGCAGTTGGGAGGAAACTCATAACTCAACATTTTTGATGATTGTTTGTTTTCGCTTCAGCCGACAGATCACATTGCTTATCTCTGAGCTGAAAAAATAGTTTGAGCTCTTGTGCAGAAAAAAATATTTCATAACCTCAGAAGCAATGCCAAGTTTGCATTTTCCAAAATCAAGATTTTTATGCTTCAGGTCAGCAGATTGTCCGCTAACTGACTTCTGAGTCTGTCGTTGAACCCAAAAACATCTTTTCTTTGACAACACGCTGTAAACGCCCATTTGGCAGGAAGTGAGGTCGAGGCTGAGGTCACTTCCTGTACATTCTGCTTACCGCGGCCTCGCAGGCTTCTTAAGCGAGCATCTAACAATAGACCACGTGGAGGATCCTCTTTTTCTCTCTGCACACATAAATACATTTGTTCCTCTTTGGGAGGTGCTATCAGGGCCGGGTTGAAGGCCGGCGGAGGTGTTTTGTTAAATTTAGATTGTTTGCTCCTCTGCTGTGGAGACCCTGATTGCATTTCAACACAATCAATACTGGCATATTGGATCTGAGTGAGATGGCAATAAGAGCCAATAAAGCTTTGAGGGGGCGCTCGGGCGTATTGTCTGTCAGGCAGGCAGGGAAACAGCAGAGGCCAGGTTAGAGGAGCAATAAGGAGCAGGCTGGATAAAACACAGCCGTGTACAAACAAAACTAAACACAAGACAAACCAGCACCGAGCGAGCAGACACAGAGGCTCTGAGACCAACATGTGTACATACATATAGCACACACAG
>CAFUXE010000113.1:55592-66105 GCA_903364295.1 Serranus cabrilla | reverse complement strand
ACCTCCATTATATATCTATTCTTAATCTAACCCTACTTACACCTAATCTTAAACATACCTTTACCGCAACCTGATGTTAAACAGCAATCGGCTCCTCAAATAGCCTGTACAAGTTTGCAGATGACATTACACTCTACTTTGAAAATCGATATATTTGACAGCTTCCTGCTCCCAGCAGATGGAGATCAGTGTGTTTACAGGCAGTCTGGAAACTTCATTATAATCAGTGTATGCACAATACATCTGATCATTGCAACTGTCATTTAAACACCAGGTTATCTTACTAATAGTCCAATAATGGAGTCGGATTACTCTTTAAAATGACTCTGGGATGTCGATATGCTTTCATCTGGTCTCTTTCTTTGCGTTGGTTCTGTGTGCAAGCTGCAAAATGTCCTGTCTCCTAAAGTCTCTGCAAACAGGTTAAAAAATACTGCCATCATCAGTTTCTATCAGCGTTTATTAATTTAACCAAAACTAACCTGGATGAACTTTACACTATGCTAATTTAACTTGACATACTTATATCCTTATCTAACTTTAACCCTGACCTAATGTAACAGGTAAACTTCGCTTTTATCCAAAGCCACTTACATTTCAGTTTATAACGCCAGTCAAATATACATAAATACTCAAAACAGATGAACACACGAACACACACATTGAAATAGGATCGACTAAAGAACAAAGACTCCGAGCTGTTAGTTTACTGTGTGTCTCGGCATCTCAGGAAGCAACACCCTCCTCCTACCTCATAAACACCTCAGACTGAGGAAAGGAAGGAGAGGATGGGGCTCTACCGGCTTCTCTTCTCTGAGTCTGCTTCCAATTGAAGTCCCCTCATTGTTAGGTAGACATTGTAAAAAAAAAGAAATTTAAAAATAAAGAAAAATAAAGCAATATTATGGGGAAAGACCTTAAAAGTAGATTTTCTGTTCTATATTTTTTCGAAATGGCCAGAAACAGAAGTCCTGACTTGGATAGGATACAGTGCTGGTCCACTGTTTGCTATATAGGAATGTATGTGTGTGTGCATCGGTGAAGGGATTCTGTCTTTGAAAAGGAAGCAGATTCATTTCCATATTTTCATGCATCTTGCAGGTATAGCTCCAGATTCTGCTTCACTGTCAGCAACATCTTCACAGTTAACCTGTTTACAGCTGAACAGGCTGGTCAGAGTGCAGACCCGGTCACGCCAGCATCTCCTCAAACCAAACACGCTGAAACTAACGGCAACAGAGATTTGTGAGGATCAAACTTGTGACCTTGAACAAAACAGGGTCTCTGCCCAGCGGGCCACCCGTTACTTTGTTTGTATCCCCTGCTAGCAGGTTGGATTCGCTGCCATACATAATTGATGGCCGCCAGCAGGATGTTTGGCGTGGATTGGGCTGGAAAATTCTATATCATTAGCACAACGTGAAAGCATGACTGACTAATTGTGAGAAAAGAAATTACAACAGTGGCTGCTATACAGGGAGCAGGCGCTAATTAACACTCCATCATTACAAGAAAATCCTGATGAAAATTACTGCCAGAGTGCTGTTATTCCATATACATGAGTGATAGATTTATTCTGTATCTGGATCCTTAATGTTTTTATACTGGGGACATGCAGGTATAATGGCATTTTCAGAGCGGGAGAAGGCAGATTAATCACTCTGAAGGAAGCATTATTCAGTAAAATACAACACGCAGCACAAAGAGTTGTAGATTGCGGTGCAGATTAGATCCTTGAAAAACGTGTGAGGCACATTGTCTTCTTATCACGCCGAGGTATGATGCAGCAAAATGCCAAAGACTGCGAGTTATTCATATAATTTCAGCCGTGCATGTGGAAGGGGCAATAATTTAGATTTTTACGGCCCCGCAGCACGAAATGACCATAAACATATCTGCAAAAGGAGGCTGTGGGGACTCCTAATCAATAGCAACTATTTCTGTGCTGAGATTTCTGGCTTTTAGTGCTGCACATGGCGGGTTATATTATTTGGAATAAAATTACTACTAAAAGTTGCATTTCCTGTTAAAAACCGTAAAGATCGCAGATTATTTTACACATCTTCACAAGCAGAGTGAAAGAAACTTTTGTCGTACCGTCTTTGCCGATGAGGAAGTCCAGGTAGCGGTAGGTGTAGGCCACGCCCACCTTGGTCTCCACCTGCGGCCTCTTCAGGGTGGAGTAAATCTTCCCCGGACTGTTCTCCTCCGACGTCGGCTTCATCTTGCGCAGCCCGCAGCCCATGGCTCCACAGTGTGTCTGTCTCTCAGTGCACGGACCCTGTGAACCAGACAAAACACAGTCAGACAGTGTTTCATCGTCACCTGTGTGTCTGTGTGTGTGTGAAGCCGGCGAGTAAACGACTACGTGCACATGATTGGTGTGTATGTGTGTTACAAACTGGAAGCAAAAGAGGAACTCAGATCCTTTATTTGAGTTGCAAGATCAAAATGTACAATTAATTCCTTTAAAATCTGTTGTTAATGATCGTATGAGTGTTTTATCGTTTTGCTCTTTAGCTATAAATCATGTCTACCAGCACATTTTAATTTCTGTGTTTGTATTCTAACATCCCAGACATTAAACTCATTTATCAGACACTTAAAACTAACTTCAGATGTTTAATCTTTTGCATTGAACAACTAATCTCCGTTACATTGTGGTTAAATGGTTAATGGTAAGTTTTAGTGCACAATAATCTAATTTGTCACCATGTTTTGAAATGAATAAAAGCCAATGTGGAGTTTGGCAGCTGGACTGTTCCCTTCGGTTACTCGCTCTCAGAGCAGCAGAGCAACAAGTCCTCCAAACCACATGACGATAAGACAAAACAGAGGTCTGACTCCCTGTTAGACTTCTTGTTAACAACTGAAATCCAAATAAACTTATTTAGGATTTGGGACGGCTAAGGTTGTCAACACCTGTCCGGTCAGGTCCTCCAAAGCCAAACAAAGTCCAATCCACATTTTAAACACAATGTTAATGTGTTAATTTAACGGCCTTGTTAGATTTATGCAAGAAATTAAGTGAAATAAATGCACCGAACTGTCCTTCAGGCTTCAAAAGTAAAAGTACTCAACAGGTACAACGGCCCAGGAGGGTTTATTCTTATATATTTGAATTCATTCTTATAAAAGATGCCGTAATTCATCATTTAATTTGTTACAATGCATCATATTTTATTAACTGATCATGCAACTTTAATATAAAATCTTAATGGAAAAGGAACAAGTAACTATAGATGTTAAATTAATGCAGTGAAGTACAATAGGTATGAAATAATGTCAAATTGAATAACTCATGTAAAATGCAAGGACGTTTAAACTGAATTTAAAGGTGCAGATTGTGGTTCTGTGGGCTCATTCCCAGGTTATCACATATGGACGCTTTGTGTCAGACCCAGAGTGTCTGTATACTGCACCTTTAAGTACAGTATGTGACTAAATCTACTTATTTTGTCCTTCCCTCGCTCTGGCTGATTGAGGGCCAGATTAACCTCTCTGTGACATGTACACACACATATATATGAAAGCAAACATTCATGCACTGTGATATCCGTGATTCCTCGGGGATTTCAGGAGGAAAACCAATAAAGAGGAACATGCCGGATAAGCGTCTGTAGATAAATAAATAAACACAACTAAATGAGCTTGATTTTTCACGGGTTCCCTCTCCCTCGTTCCCAGGGAGACCAAATTAGCACAGACAACCGTGGAAGAAGAGGAGGCCTTAAAGAGCCGGCGCCATGGACGCCGCTTCACCCCAAATGGTTTGTGACAGCATCACTGCCTCTCTCCAGCGACTGCGCCTGGGAGCAGGTGACATCCTATTGTGTGCCACTGATTAAACTCAAGGATGGATGGATGGATGGATAGATGGCGGTGGTGCCCTCCCCCTCCCCTCCCCTCTCAGCTGATGAGGAACCTTCTCTATTATGCTCCTTACTAATTACTGAACGGCGCAGGGCCTTGACTGGAAACTACGAATCCGAGCCGGCCGTCGCTTCAGAGACAGGACAGGAAGTGAGGAGGGGCGGGGGGCTGGGATGTAGGAAGCGGGATGTAGGAAACGAGCAGACGGGGGCTCCGTTAATGAGGTGAGCGGCAAGAATGGAAAAGGTGAGAATCAATCAAGGGAGAGAGAGGAAACGGGGGGTGGCCGGGTTGGATTGTTCGTCGGAAAATGGGTGGGGGAGCCGGGGGGGGTAACGCATGGCAAGTAGAGTCTGGAGAGGGAAAAAAAACGTGCAATTACAGCCCGTTGAATAGAAAAAGGGTGATCAACACACGGCGAGGGAGAAGAGAGAGAGAGAGGGAGTGAAAGATGAGGTGGGAGATTCATTACGGATGTCATGAAAGCCAGTGTTTCCAGTGGCACTTACATGAATGTCTTTGTTGGGCTTTATGAATCTCAGCGTGCATCACAATCGTATCTCTACGAGCCTCCCTGAAACGGACCACGGGCTGATGGACTTGTGATTAATACCAGAACACACTGTAGTCCTGCATGCTGCGAGCCTCTCGGTGTGAAACTTCAAAAAGCCTCCTAAATGCGTTATTTTGTACCAGATTGTACTAAAGGACTTCGCCTCTCTGCACGTGCCGAGCAGGACTGACATGTTGCTTCCTTTTTTTTTTTCGAGAACAAAAAAAGCCGAACACAATCTGCAGAAGCTGGCGTAGTCAAAGTCCCTAAAAGCGCTTCAGTCCCCCTTAAATTGTCACTCAGGACCGCGCTGCACTGTGCTGCAGTTCACCACGCAGCATCACAAATGGCTCTGCCATCAAAGAAAACAGGGTACGGGAAAAAAAAGAATTTTTCCAAGTCTTGGATTTCCACTGTTGCCTACAGTTACTTGTAAATAGCTTTTATCATTTCTCCCCCTACCCTGGAGAGCGTAGGAACAACAAGAGGGAAGGCGAGGCTCTGTCATGTAGTCTACAAGAGCTGCAGAAGAGGTAGTCAGAACAATGGGATGGGGGCTTTGAGGGAGGGGTAATGGAAGGAAAACAAAGTGGATGAGGGAAAAAAATGGAGGGGCTTGTATTTGCATAGCTCCTTGAGGCCGGGGAGGAGGAGACGCGAGGCGAACAGGAGTATTTTTAGAGCTGAACTGACAGAGGAAATGTGAGATGTTTATGATTTTCGGAGTCACTGTTTCTTGCCTCGAACCCGTCCTCTGAGGTGGGAGCTCCGGGCAGCTGCAGCCCCCACAGCACCCCGCCTCAGCTCCTCCACACCCTGATTTATTTTCATTTTTTTAGGGAGATTGACAGGCTGGGAGTCGGGGAGGCTTGACGGGTCAGACAGACTCCGGCTAGCTCCAGAAAAAATAACAGGAAGAGGGCCATTGATTTCCCTTTTGCTGAATTAGCAACGATCCTCTTGCCATTTTGTTCTGTCTTTTGTCTCTTGCTAATGGCATTTTGAGGTTTTATTTGATAAGAGGTTTTATTCGATAGGATTCTCTCCTCGTGGTCCCACATTGACATTCAGATGCTTCGGATGCACTTAGTTTTGGCCCTTGCAACCAAAACATCCCACAGCAGTTTGTATTGTGCTGAGTGTGAAAGGTAACATCAGGGAAGTGCTCGTCTTTCAATCCGTCAGTCAACAACAGTTTGTCAGTCCAAGGTTTCTTTGTCTTCTCGGCTCACACTGATCACTGAGGTCACTGCCTGTTGCTGCTCCGGGGATTTAGCACTTTACTAAAGCTGAAATTATTGATTTTCAACCTCTTTGGAGCCAAAATAACTCCACTGAAAGCTGAAAAATCACCAAACCCTGACATATTATCACATAATAAAATTGTTAATATTAATGTTGCTACACATCCAGAAGACACGGAGCAATATGAGCAATCATTTAGTGCAGTTTTTCTTTCCATGCATGAGAATTAAGTCTGATAATTACTCTTCTTTTTGCTCCATTTTGGTCTCCATCATTTCCTGAAGGAAATATCAGGCTCCTTATTTGCTAAATACTTCATTATGTTTACTCCCTAGCTGCTAAATGTGTTTGTTTTGTGCCAGACAGGTGGCATATAGTGATTAACACAGAGGAGGGAACATACCATCGTTTTGCAAGTTACAAGTAAGTCTTTGCACTGAAGCCCCAAGTCAAATCCCAAGCCCTAAAGGTTTGGTTTCGAGTCCAAGAGGACACAGAATTAATAATATATTAAATTTGCAATGTATTTGTAAAAACAAGTGCAATTGAACTAATTGCATATAGTATGTCAAGTGAAGTCACAAGTCAGTACAGTCCAAGTTGAGCTGCAAGTCTTTTTGATTTCATTTTTTGAATCATCAAACGTATGACTCCACATCTTTAGAGTTTAATCTGGTGTTTTTTCATGAAAACAGCTCTCTGTTGCCTCTAAAACAGGTACAATCAAACTGTTTTCACTCCTCAGCAAAATGTCTGGCCATAACAGTTAAAGTTAGCCACTAATCTTTTCTCTCTGCTTTTTAATACTCTGCAGGTGGCGTGCAGGTTTTCGGAGTGAGAGTTATGTTTTCGGGCCATGCATAAAACCAAAATAACAAGCTAAAAGAGGCTTAAAAGCCATAAAGAGCTGCAGTCTGTTGTGATAATTCCTCGTGGTTTTGTCACTACAAGCAGTCACAATATGTAATCATTGCATCCACTGTTGAGTAATGGGGCTTTAAATGGTGTTATAATGATGAACTGGGACTTTATCGTCATGTCTTGTTCATCAGTTTGGGAGATGATGGTACGAAACCTCACCTTCAACACATCACAGCATCAGCATCAAGAAGCAGCCGCGCCAAGTGATTTAAATGCTGTCTGACTGCGATCTCCCCCACGTTACAAGACCATGTTACAAGGCTTTGATAGCAACATTGCTGAGATCAAACCCAGCAGCATGGGAAGCTTCAGAGTGGATTAATGGAGGAGGACATTAATTAGGACACTGTGTTCTTGTGTTCTTCCCCATGTAGTCTCCCTTTTAAGCCCGCTCTCTCCCTCTCTCACGCTTTATCTCCCTCGCCCTCTTTGCCTTTTTTCTGACTTTTGATCTTTTTAATCTGACAAGTAAAGTGGAGCGCTATAGCGAAGGCTGCGCGGTGGATACTGCTGGTTCTGTATGAGTTTATTGTGAGGGGTAGAGTCGAGAGCTTTCTGAGCCGAGCGGTTAGAGAGACCATCACTTAAACTGACCTCACAGGGAAAACATCAGTGGGTTGAAATGCTTCAAATCGTCGTGTTTACGGTCTGTTTTCCTGACAAGCAACCTCCGGAGAAAGATGACAGTATTGGGCTTTTTTTAAAATGGCACAAAGGTCAATAAAAGAGGCTGAAGTGACATGACACACTGCCGCAAAGAAAGGGATGGGGTCAGCGGGGTCAAAACCTCATGGGTTTAAACAACAAGGTAGTTCTTCAGATGTGTCTTTTAACTTTCTGAACACACTGAGCGTTACATAGATTAACATCTGATACTTATTAACAACTGTTAAAAAAAATCGTAAAAAGTCTGGCTGCAAATAAGAGTTAACAACCGTAAATTATTTTAAAGATAATTTCTTTAAAAATATATATAATATGCAGTAAATGTCTGTATTTTTAAAAAATATGGAGTTTTTTGGTTGGATTATTTTTTTTACAATTCTGTCGAGATCTTGCTTGATTCTTACCACAGTAACACTTTATTTTGAAATGGAAACAGGAAGTGTTGCAAGCTTTCTATTTGAATGCCTGTGACTTATTCTACACATGTATAAACATTGAAAACATAATGAAATGAGTAATGTTGCTGTTATGGTGTCAGTTTAATTGTCAAAACCTTATTTCCCCGTGCTGAGAACAGCGGGCGTCACACAAAAGAAAAAAGGCAAATCTTGAGATGTGCCACAGCCGACACGTAGCCGAGCTGTGCTGGAGGTGCTGCTCAGGTGGGCTGCACGGCTCCGGTGTCAGAGTTCAATTAACAGCTTTCACACCAGCTTACTCCAACCAAACTAAACTAGGAAACACAGTTTAATTGATTTGAACCACGCAGGTTACGTGTGAAAGCCCCATTTGCCTTAATTTAACCAGACCAACTATTCAGCTGGCAAAAGAAGAAAATCCCCACGAGTTGTTTTTCTGGAACAAGAACTAATAAACAAGCTACTTTGAAAAAAAAAGGTCACAGGACACGCAGCCGATTTGTCCAATAAACTGACGTCCGGAGTCCTTCAGTAACCCTGCGAGCTTCAGCTTCGCTCTCTGCTGTTCGGGGTGACACCATCAGCTGGAAATGTTAACACACTCCGTTTGGAAATCCCCCACTCTTCCCTTTCTTTCTTCCGTCCTTACCACCTTGAATCCACTTAAGTGGGACAGAGAGGCTGGAAAAAAGAGGGTGAAAGAAACAATGGACAGGATGTTAAAGCTGTAACCTTTAGTGAGTATGTTGTCCTTTAAAGAGCCCGACCTACAGTCTGTATCTATACACTGTACAGGACCCTTCTGTTCAAACACTTTTACAGATATAATCCACTAAGAACCTGTTGGTTAAATATAGCCCTCTCTGCCTGCAGGCCTGAATGGTGGCTCGCTCCCATGTGGCTTCATACACAATCACTCACAGCTGTTTACCTTCTCCACACCTGCTTCTCATGAGCATCACATATAAAAAACCTAGCTAGAAAAAAGCACAATATAAACTATGTATCTAGCGATATTTTGGCATATTTCCCCAAAAATCTGACTTTTTAGACCATACTTTGCCGGCAAATGGACAGAGAAGAAGTGGATTATGCTGCACAAGTGGCTTGAAAACCTGCTATAGACACTTTTACACATTTTCTCTGTGTAACTGGGTCACTCTTGGAAATCATCAACTGTTGTGAATCTCTTCTGTCTATCCACGGAGAAAACTGCAAACCTTCTAGAACCTCTATTTAACAATGAAAAATTGATTGAAAACATTGGATTTCATTGGAAAATTCCTTAAAGTCTTTGTGTGATAATAACAGAGACACCTTGAGCAGAAGGTCGGAATTCATATTTGATTGAGTTCACCTCAAAACACATCATTTCTGTTAGTCCTAAAGCTAAAAGTGCATTGCTAGAATTCCGTGCAAGTACTGTAATACAACCTACAGTACGCCAGAAATCAAAAGAAGTATTTATCTAAGGTTTAGGAGAAAAGCTGCGTTACATAATAGGAGTAGCCAAGCTAGTCGACAAAATAAAGATTGGCATTGAACTTGTCTAGTAATTACAGATATGCTATACACAGGACGACTGCAACACGTTGTACACATGTTGCAGTCACTGTTTTTAACACTTTAAAGTTCAGGTTATCTACAAGAACTACTTGGTTAAGGTTAGGTTAACACAGTGGGGTCAGACTGATTTGTGCAGGTTTTTGCACCAACCATGCAGGAGCACACCTGATACAACAAATCGAATAAAAGACTGTTAGAGCCGGGGACCTTAAAGCCTCCCTGCTCTGCCCAGGTATTTAATCTATACTTGGCTTTTACAAAAACTCAAAACAACTGAGTAAAGTTGACCATTTGGACTCTGCAGTGACCATGCCAGAGCACAACACAGAGTGAAGAACAATTTCTCTTTCCACATTATTCTTCTGGATTTTGGCCAAACCACCAACAATAGGTTGGATTTAGCATGTGGGCAATTTGGGACCCAGCAGCCAACCAGAGCTGGTCATCTTATATTAAACTTTCATTACAGAGTTTATGGTGTTTATGCAGATGTGTGTTGGACCTGGAATAGCTCTGTGTCCTTATCTAGATCGAGCCAGCTCACAGAAGATTTACAATGTAAAACATTGACTTTTATGACCTGAAACTTAACAAAGGAGAGTTGCCTTAAAATGCTCCTCTCCCTTCAGTTAAATGATTAAATAGTTACAGCTACACTCTTTAACCCTATCTTCTAATAAGCTGACTTCCTTATCCTATCAAGACCCGTCAGGTGATTGAATGAGTTGAGTCAGGTGTGTTCTTGCTTGGTTACCTGCAGCTACAGCGGCTCTTTCATGGGTCAGTGTGACACCCCTAGTTTAAAGGAACAGGTGTAGGCTTCAAATACACAAACCTAGGTTGGTTGGGGCTGTCTTGCCCACTTAACAATTGGGCAATGTGGCTTCAACTGGACAAAAGAAATGTTGCAGATCAACTTGTTTGTTTGCTTTTTTGCTGGTGAAAGGAATAGAAATTGCACACTGGTCATAAAAAACGATTATTTGCTGTCAAAAGGTAATCATAAGGAAGCTTTAAGTATCTTGATTGAGGGCATTATAACGTGCAACGCCCTGAAACATTCCAAAGAGGCTGCAGAAAAGCTTAAAATGTGTTTTTGGGAGACGTCTCCACATCTGAACCATTACATTCTCCCAACAAGGAGGCCACGGGTGCAAGAGGTGGAATTGCTTTTTCAACTCACTGCATTTGATATATTTGCTTTGAATGCCCAAGGACGATGCACAACGGCAAGAGATGCAGGACACAAAACATAAAAGATAAAAAAAAA
>CAFUXE010000113.1:0-38149 GCA_903364295.1 Serranus cabrilla | reverse complement strand
TTATGCATGTTTATTTATTTATTTAAAGTAGTTTGAATCAGCCCTACCTGGACAACAGTAAGATTCTGCTCCAAATATTAATACAATAATATATATCTGTAATATTTATAACAATCTGAGCGGGGCCGTCCTGCATAACAAGTACTTTATTTGGTTCAAAGTTTCTTTTTTATTAAGTTTTTAGATTATGCAAATTATAGTTTTACAGTCAATTAGAGACATTTAAACAAAACATCACACAAGTATCCCTATTACACATTACACATTACAATATTAAAAAATGTACAGTTCATACATACATTCAGTGACCAGTATGGTAAACAATTAATAAACACACAGATAACACAAATGAGTTTGGGATACAGAAAAAAAAAATTAATAATGAAAAAAACAATAATAATAAAAGGAAAAAAGGGGGTAAGATAAATAATACAGGTCTGGACGAGAACTTATACTTTTGATACTTTTGATGCTGGTACTTTTTGTACTTTTACTTCAGTAAGTTTTATAATACAGGACTTTACTTGTAGTGGATTATTCTCACTGTGTAGTATTAGTACTTTTACTTAAGTAAAGGATCTGAATCCTTCTTCCTCCACTGTGCACAATAGATAATATCTGCTCATAATTCTCTCCGTATTTGTTTTCTCTTGCTTGTGGGAAGAAAAAAAATACAATAAAAAGTGGGTGAGGTGTTCTGCACGTCGCCTGAAATAATAAAATTCACAAGAGGCTTTTTAAATTCATTGTTGTAGTTTGACGATAAAGAGCTGACTCAGCCTTAATTGCCCAGATGCAGTGGCCGTCCCCTGATAAAGCAGGTTAAACATATTGACTGTAAAGTCATTACGAATGCTACTTGAAATGTGAAAACACTTTTTAAATAAAGGCTGTCCCAGATAAATATAATCACTCTGAAATGTCATTGTTGCATTAATAACAGCTGAGTAATGTCAACATCTTGTAATCTTTGCAAAGTCGGGAGCCGAGCCCGACCACTACAATCGCACTGTACACAGCTGAAAATCTGTCAGTCAACAGGAGAAGAAAGGTGTTTTATTTCCCTTCCAAAGGAGCTGCATGTCTGGAGGTGTAAGGTTTCTGCTCAAAAAGATTCCCAAAAAAAGAAAAATCTCATGTTTGTATTGGAACTCAGTTCTGGCTTTGGGCTGTAAGAAAAGCACAGCAGCTGGTCTCAGGAGGAAACCCGCTTCACTCACAACCTTTTCATATTTCAAGGGTTGGAGCGGAACATATTCTGAAGTTTCATCAGTCTTTCAAATCACAAATGATCCCATTTTCAAAACCAATCTTTTGCGAGAGAATGGATCTGTTTCTGCTTTGACTCTGTGTGTCCTTTTTCTCTCTTCTTCCTTTACAGAACTACAGTGAGGAGGTAGCAGCCAGTGCTCAGGCCTGGGTAGACAAATGTCATCTGGGCCACGGACCAGTAAACACCCGCAACCTCAACAGTACAGTTTAACTTCCTTTATTCCTGCTATTTCTCTCTTTTGTTTCCCTTTGACCTCACTCCACAAAAATGCCAGGACCCGAACACATGTGGTCATGTTGCTTTGTTAGCATACATTTTGTTTTTTTTACATTTTGTTTCATTCTGTAAGTTCCAGCTCAGCTCCTATAATAATTCTATAATAAACTGTGGGATAAAAGTAACACAAACACTTTCAGGGCCCTTATGGACAAATTTTCCACTTTGAAACTAGAGATATTTTTTGGGGAATCCCATGGGATTTCTGTGGATATAAGTCAATTTTACTGTTTGTTTTGGGGCTGGGATGGGACAGGAATCATAATAACAACAGTTTTTATAAGTAAATAAATACTTTCACTGACAGCACTCGTGTTAGAAACAGGGATCCATCAGTGGTACATGGACCTCTGATCAGTGTTTCCTACGCCTTTGTGCCCTTTAGAAAAGGTTTTTTGGGTCTCAACACAGGAACTTTAAAGGCTTAAAGGCTTTTAAATCTGCAGCCCTGGCTTCACAACTGTAGTTTTTACTATTTTCCATCAGACTGATACATTTTCTCATGTTGCTCTATGGAGCAAATACATGCAATTCTCCTGGTTTCCACTCGGGTCATTAAGGAGCACTGCAGTGTTTGATGCAATACATCAAAATCACTGTTGTAGCTGATCACTGACATATCTCAGACTGTGGAAGAAATTAAAATCCGCCGTAGCATTTAGTATGCAGAAAATAAAAGATATATAATGCATAAATTCACAACATTGGCAATGTGTAAACAAACTATCATAACTAAACTGGTTCACATTCTGAAATTTAAAGAATATTTTGTTATTTATGATCAGAACTGATGCTGCTTGCAAGATTTAAGTCAGTGAAAGAGGAAAATAATATTGATATATACTTTTATGTCTGTTTATTTGGATATTTTCATATTCTAAGGACATCAGAAGAAGGCAGAAGGGTTAACCGATAGCTCCAGTGTGAAGTGAACTGACTGACCTTGTGATTGATTGTCACAGTCACAGTGAATATTATCTTATCTCCAGTCTTAATACCTCCTTTAATAACAAATTACACCGAGTCGGATATGTTATCATTACGTAGATTATCATCAAGAGGCCCTTTTAATGAACCCTGTTTTATCTAAATAACTTAATCTACTGAGACATGAAAATAAAACTGTGTTTGCAGACAGACATTAATCAGTGTGTTTCTCACCCACGAGCAGGATATCAATTAGGCGAGAATCTGTTCTATTCGTCCGCGCCTTCCTCATGGACGGACGTCATCAATGCCTGGCACAGCGAGGTGTCACACTACCAGTATCCCAAAGGCTCAACCAACGGCCAGGCTACTGGTCACTACACACAGGTAACAGCGACGTGATGACACAGGGTTTGTAACAGAAGCAGAAGCAATGACAGGTCATGAAGTAACGTTGCTGTTCTATTACTGGATGTGAAGGAAGTCAGTTTAAAAGAAGATACAGTTAATGAGTGTAGCTGTGACTATATAATCATTTAACTGAAGGGAGAGGAGCATTTTAAGGCAACATTCCTTTAAGTTTCAGGGCATAAAAGTCAATGTTTTACATTGTAAATCTTCTGTGAGCTGGCTAGATCTAGATAAGGACACAGAGCTATTCCAGGACCAACACACATCTGCATAAACACCATAAATTCTGTAATGAAAGTTTAATATAAGATCACCAGCTCTGGTTGGCTGCTGGGTCCCAAATCGCCCACATGCAAAGTCCAACCTATTGTTAGCAGTTTGGCCAAAAACTCAGAAGAAAAACTGTAGAAAGAGAAATTGTTCTTCACTCTGTGTTGTGCTCTGGCTCGGTCACTGCAGAGTCCAGCTGCTCATTACATCTGTTTATTATTCTTTCAATAAATGGTCAACTTTACTCAGTTGTTTTGAGTTTTTTGTAAAAGCCAAGTATAGATTAAAGATCCGGGCAGAGCAGAGAGGCTTTAAGGTCCCCAGCTCTAACAGATGCTTACTTTTAATTAATACATCTATAATTAACAATTGATCAAATATAAAGCAATAATAAATCACCTACAGAGAAATATGAGCTGACTCTGCAGTTCCCTTCGGCTTTACAGAGCGGTTTAGCAACTTTCCACCCATAACTTTACTGTGCTGGTTCACTCTCCTTTATCTCATAGAACTGCTTTCAGCTCAGCTGTTTTCAACTAAAAAGCTGTAAAACAAAGTTGACACAGTGGGGCATTTATCAGCTAAAGAGCCCGACATTTCTTTCAGAGCAAAAAGGAGAGTTAATACTGGACTTGCATTCCATCCAGTGTACAGAAACACGACTCTTAATGAATGCTAAGAGCTTTTAAACAGCCTTATTTGTGCTCCTAAATATGCATTTCTAAGGTGAATTGTTTGCACAAAATGGGTCAAAGGATTCATATCCATTTATAAAGAATCAAGCTGCATTGTTGCATCACCAAAAAGAGTCATTATTGTGTTTTATAGATAATATATTTATGACTTTAAGCAAAGAAAATTGGCACTTTTTTAATCAGTTTTGACACTTTGTCAATGACATTTTGTTTACTGTTGTTGTTTTTCTGTCAGGTGATATGGAACAGCTCCTACAAGGTTGGCTGTGGAATAAAACTGTGCCCTAACAACATTTATTTCTATGGCTGCCATTATTATCGAGCGTAGGTGACCCTCATTCACCCACAATACTCATAAAACGCCTGACTTTTTCTTGCATGACATTTGGAGAGCTAAACAGTGGTGGGGAGGAAATAACTATAAAACTGTCTGTTTATTAACAGAGGAAACTTCAGGAGATGGCCACCTTATAAGGCTGGACCCACGTGTGCTTCCTGCCCCGATAACTGTGAAGATAAACTCTGCAGTAAGTAACTGGTGGCTTCTTTGGAGAATATAACCAACAAGGACTTCTCTCAGTGAGCTAACCTCGTCTTTGTTTCATTCCAGCCAACCCCTGTCCGTACATAAACCATTACATCAACTGTCCAACATTGAAAAACACAACTGGATGCAGCAACCGGCTGGTGTCTGCCTGGTGTCCTGCTTCGTGTAAATGCACCACTGAAATCATTCCGATAGCATAAAGATAAGATAAAATGTACTGTTAGGACTAGTTACATCTTTGCTGGTTCTCTATCTTTGAAGGAAGCTACTGTAACTGAAATCAACTTCCTGTAAACTTATTATAATTCACCTAACATGTCGGGAAAAATGTGGGTTGGGAATGATTGCCTTAAGCTAAAGGAATGTTTTTAAAATGTTAATCTTGAATGAAATCCCAGTGTGACACTTCCATCGGAGTTTTGTGAAATATCCCCAGTGTTGCATGCATCATGTTGGATTTCACTTAAGGACCATGCAGGATGTCAAATTATAATAATTACATAATAATGTATACTATAATATAAATCAAAAATATAAATTCTACACGTGATCACACAATAAAGACAACATTTTTAAAAAATCAAGTCTGAAATTTTATATATTTTTTTGGTTGATAAAAATGAAATTACTTTATTTGTAGCAGTTTGAAATCATTCTGCTCCATGTGACATATTTTTGACAAAATTCAGTGGCCATTTAATTGTTTTTATTAAATTATAGTACAAATACTCATATTTTTGAGTAAATGTACGTAATTACATTCCACCATTGCTGTAGATTACATATTATGAGGATAATATGTAAATTTGCATTACACGATAAAGTAAAGTTCAGTAACTCCTGTTGACCAGCAGGTGGCTCTGTTGCACAACTCACCACGCCTCACCACACTGTGTGCCTTCATCTGAACCAGTGGCCTATAAGTAAAATGCATTTAACCATGTAGAACATTGTTATGCTTCATCTCTCACTCTCCGTGTCTCTTATGCAATAGGCTAACAGCATTAGACTATATACGGTATGTGTCCGACCAAGAGTGACTAATATTTCATCTGCAGGAATTGATGATTTGTGATGATTCTGTTTGGTCACATTGGTAACTATGAAGAATATTCAGTGAAGGCTCTTACTTCACCACTGAGATTAGTCCATCATCAGCATGAACTGTCCACATAAAGAGGAAGACCTGACACACAATGTGACTCTGAGCAGCAAAAACAAAAGTCATGTGAGCCTCCCTCGTAGGTCATGGTTGTCCTTGAGAGATGTCATATGTAGCTTCTGAATTATGCTGACACCAATAGCAACAATAATACAGAAGAGATCATCTACAGGCACGCTGTAACAGTAAAAGGAGGAATGTTAGATTAAATTAGTCTGGTATGTTGGTTTAAAACTACTATCACCAACCTAATTTAGAGACAGTGAGGTCAGCATTTTACCCAATAAAGGCTCTTAGTGCAGCTTCTTCTATCTGTAGAGCATATTCTGTAGAGTTATTTCAAAACAAACTAAATAAATAAATAAATTAAAATAGTTTGTTTTTGTGCTGTTTTTCATGCATTTTCTTATTAACATTTACATTGTTCTGTATGCTCTGTATGTATTTTCTTGTTGACTTTTTGTGTTTTTGTATACATTTTGTTCTTGATGTATATATTGTTTCGCATGTATTTTATTTGTTGGCTTGTAAGTTACTTTGCATACATTTTCTTAATGGCTTGTGTGTTGTTTTGCATGTATTTTCTTGGTATTTTGTAGGTTTTTCTGTGTTATACGTGTGTATATGGCCTAGGCCTATCATTGACTTTTGGTTTCTGTGCAGGGTATATATTATTATTATCATTATTGTTATTTTTTTTAAGCCCCACGTGGTGCCAGACTGCGAATTAAGTTAAACTGTAAATGGTATTGTATTAGTGGCATAAGTCTCTATACAATCAAAATGCAAAATAAAAACCTGTCAAAACACAGAAAGATCAATTGATTTACTAAAATAAAACATGTATATGAAATGTCCAGATAAAATTAATTAAACTTCAGCAGTATGTGAGTATATACTCGGTGTTGAACTTCAGAAAAGTGACAGGAGGCGTTTCTTGTCTGTCGCTGAAAAAATAATTAGCTCTGATTGACAACACAGCCTGTAACCCTGTGCGCGTCCACGAGACATACACAACTTTGTTCCCTGGAAACGAATTCTCTGAGTGACGGTTCGTCAAAATGCACCTCTGCGCGAGACACCTAACGGCAAATAAACGTTAAAGTTTTCTTTTAAAAACCGACAACTTTCAACTGGAATTAACGTACTTCTAACTGACAGCGGAGGAAATCTCTCCCTTTGTTTGCGTACCAGGCAGTAAAAACAAGAGGCTGTATTGACTGGACTTTGGGTTGGCAGCGAAGACTAACTTCACCGAGCTAGCTAAGCGAGTGAGGTTAGCTAGTTAGCTTACTAAGCTCAGCACAGACAGTAAACGGTTGTCTGTTTGCTCACTTGCAGCAACAACTTATTAGAAAGAGGACCGTCCTTCTCATGGAGACACAAGGCAGCTCAAAAGGCAAGTACGTGAAGCTACAGTAACCTCAGCTAATCATGACTTTCTGAGTGAGTTGGTTGAACTGATAAGTGAACATGCTTTTAATATTTAAGTATTAACTTGACGGTACCGACCTCAGCTAGACTGGAGATGGTGGGTTTGCTGCTGTAAAAAACCTAACACAGTGGGGTGAACGAGCTAAAAACGGCCAAGTTAATGAAAAATGTTCATACATACAGTGAAGCACGTCGGCTGTATGGTTTTTTTTTTTATCATGCTGCATTTACGATGACAGCGTCCTCTGATTGTAAGTTAACATCCGCTTTCAGTGAACGCGAAATGCGAGTACTGGGCGCTTCTGTTTATCCTTCGTATGGTTTTTCAACGCGAGATAGCTGTTACTATTAACGTGCTGCCTTTGTTAATGTCATGTTGCCTAATTATGCTAATAGCTGTGGTTTCTGTTCTCTACAGAGCACACTGCACGGAGCAAGCCCCTCTGTCTGTAGGAACCTGACAGATATGTGCACCGTGAGATGATATGGCAGAAATGCGTGCAAATGTTACAGCGAGGCAATAGGCCAGGCAGGAAATTGGAGTAAAGCTGAAACATAAGGCTTTGCTACCTAACAGCTTGCCAGCTTGTGTGTGTGTGTGAGAGAGTGTGTGTGTGCTCGAAGTGCCTATGGCGGAGTTTGGGGAGAACGGCAGCCTGCCTCCATTGAATCTTGGGGATACGACCGTGCCCAGCGACGAAGCAGCTGGCAAGACGCATTGCGAAGTGTCGGTCTTGAATGGAGACTGTGGGATATCAGAAAATATGGTCGGCTCGGGATCCTTCGTCGCACCTGGCAGCCAAGCCGGGGTGGAAACCGCCAACACCTCTGCCGGAGTGGATGCCAAATCTGAAATACCACGCAGGAGCAGCATTATCAAGGTAAACATTGAAGTTAAAGTCTCGTTTGCCATTCAAGCTAGCCTGCACATCTATCCTGAACATAGGCTGCTGGAAGTTACAATACACAGCCCCTTGCTCTAATGTAATCAGTCCTTTTATATGCCTGCTTTTCAATAACCTCGCCTGCAACACGGTTAAACGTAACATTTCACTGAAATATGTGCTTTTCACAACACAGGCCGACAATGCAATGACCAGCAGCACATCCTGTACTTTGAATATTTTGTATTGGATTTGCATAGCAGAGATTCCTTTCATTTGATCTTGGCTGTCAGTAATCTAGCTCTATGTGCATACCAGTAGAGACCGAATAGGATAGGATGATCTTTATTGCACCCAGAAGGGGAAATATAGTAGCAACAGCAGAAGAATACAGGAACAAAGCAGTGAAATATGCCAGAAAAATAGTATATAAACTACTCTTGCATGCAATAAGCCTGTGGTTGGAGGTACAATGTGCATTATAATTTAGAAGCTAAAACAGCATTTGTTGAACTTATTTAAGAATTATAAAATAAAGATGGCAGCTGTATGAAACAGATCTTAGGTTAAAGGAATACTGTCTTTCTTGAGAGCAGCAGAGACAGTAAATAATAAGAGGAAATGTCTGGATAGCAGTATTTATAGGTCTGACTGTTTAGTACAGCAGAAAATAATCTAGAATGATAATAATAGTAACGGCTGGTAATAAAATAGCCTACAGGGCTCATAAATGTTTTGTGTGTTGACCTCACATATGCACATATTATTCATAGGGTCTGCCTTAACATTATGCAGGTGCTGCCTAATATGCATGTTGTAGTGAGTAGCACAATAAAATATTGCATGTTGCTGTGATCAGAGAAAATGCCAGACAGGCACATGTCTTAACCTGCTCCAGGTGCTGATCTTGCTCTTGCTCTTTACAGCTGCTGAAATGCATACATGTACATGTTTTGGAGCGATATGCAATAAACAGACATATCTTTAATTGATTAATATTTATGAACTTTGTGGTTCTAGACTCATTATGATTCTGACTTTCAGTCTAAAGCTCTGCACTTTAGTTTACCTCTCTTACAGGATATGGGCGTTGGGAGTATTGCTTAAGGGGTAACAAAGAAGATGACACTTCCTCACATTGCATTAATCTACTGTATGTTGAAAGCCTCCAAGCCTTTGTCTGTAGCTAATGTCAGCAACTCTGTAATGTAAGTCTTGCCTCTGCTGCTGTAGCTGTCATATCAGCCATAAAACTGTGAAGGAATGAATTTGAAAATGGTGAAGGCGAGTTACTTGGTTATTCTGAACAAAGGATGCAGTATTCTTCACATTAACTGTCCTCTACCCCTACAGAACATTGCCCTGTTGTAGAAAAACTAAAAGACATGTCATAAATGTATGCCCCTTGTTTTATGTTGTTTACATTTGGCTTTTAGAGGTCAGTTAATCAGATGTTGGACTCGGAGATGCCAGCTAGATTTAAAATGCACTAACTGTGTAAGGAATTTGTTGAGATCCACATTTCAGATGGCTGTGCGAGGTGTATTTGAGTTCATACTGTGGCATAATTGTTAATTACCATGCGCACAATTAATACCGTTAGGTCTATAATTTGATGTTTCATTGAGATTTCTTTGATTTGGGTACAGTCTCTGGCAGTGGACAGATTTTACAGACAACACATTCTTGGCACATTGTGAGTGCTGAACTTGCCCATGCCCCTGACATGCCCCATGCCTGGAGATTGATAGGGGTGATATTGACATTTCTGCCTTGTAAAGTTCCAAGTAATCTCTCACAACAGAAGGACCTGTCTCAGTTCCCAGGTCATTTGAGCGTGATTTGTTTCAGTGATGTGTCAACTCTTATGAGCTATAGGCTCTGTTGAAACATGTGGAAGCTTATTCAATAAGAGAGATGCCAATACATTTTTGACTCCTTTTTTTGGAAGACGTTTTTGATTCCGCTCAAAGCCTGTTAAAAAAAGAGACAGAGAATGCCCTCTTAATAAACATGTTACTCTGAAAACATGTCATAGCTGTTGCTGTTAAGATTAATGTCCCTGTCCAGAGGGTTTCACGTGACTGTCCAGTGACAGGGGTATTCATGCAGACAACAAATCATTTCGAAATGCTGAAATGACCTAAATTCAATAAGCGCCATGTCAGACTACACAATGAAAGCCTTTATAACAAGGAAAAAGAAATAAGTGATATCCGTTTGAAATTATTTTGTGGCATTTGCTTAGCAACACAGCACACAGACGGATCAACATCCAGTGAGTCACAGCAGAGACGATGACTTCTGATTGGTTGAATCCAAAATCATTGTCCTGTTAATTTAGCATTAAGAGGACATGGGCCGTTATCAAGGTTTAGGTTAATGCAGTTCTTAATCAAGATAGGAAAAATATCATCCACATCATCATGTTATGTAATGCTACTCATCTGACAACAAACTTAAAGGTGAATGTTCATATTCTGAATTGGCTGCCTTGATTGAGTGATTTGGACTTCACTGATGGTTACATTGTCATGTATCATACACACTATTAATAATGTGGATTCAGAGAACAGTGGTGAAAAATGAAAGTAGCATAAAAAAGTATATGCGGCTAGAGAAATGATGTCATGTTGTATTTGTGTGAAGGCAAAATTCAGAATAACCTATCTAAAGGCTATCAAGGAAATCAAGTATGCAGCAAGCTGTACCCTTGTCTGCATGCCGATGTTTTCTTGAAGGCAGTTGTTTGTGTTTTTGACAGCTATGACTGATTGGATATTGCACTGAGACGATGCTTGTGAAGGGTTGGACCAGTGTTAACAAGGCAGCCTCTTTCACACTGTCAGTCAGAGCCCTCAGTTCTTGTTAAACTGCTTCTCTGAAGTGATGGGAGGATGTGGTCGGGACAACGCCATCTCCAACCACATTCTCATAGTAACAGCTGTCACGCTTAGTGCTCAACATTAACTTGGTTTCTGTGAAGGTTTCTGTTGAACATATTTGGTGATGAAGGTGTGTAGGAATATGTGTGTCATCAGGAGGTAAAAGCTAATGGCATATTTAAACATGCAAGCTCAGACCTTTCTCCAAAATTGTATGTCTGAAAACTGAAAAGCTTGCAGTCCTTGGTTGATAAAATAGCACCTTTGCAGATCTTTTAATTTTATGGTTTGTGAATACTGGACTTAAAGTGATACTCCACCCAGAACTTACACCCAGTTTTCAGGCACCAATACGTGGAAGCTTCACTTAATCCTCTCACTTTGCATTTGTATGCTCAGCATATTTCTTTCTTTCTTTTTTTTTTATAAAGATATTGTCGAATACACTGCCTCTGTGTCTGTTAATCAGAGGCTGTTTCTTTGGAAAAGTAATGATTTTTTGGGACATGCTTAGCATATAGATTATGGGTAATGAAAGAGTATTATGTTCCAGAAGTGGTTAGATAACTATTATTGGATGTGTTGATTCTCGAACTATTTTTAATGAAATATTTTTAAGTTGACCACAACTTTTGACCACATCCTGTCTGTCTATGAAAGATGAAACTATCCACTTTTAACATTTATCTTTCAACCTTGGGCTGGGTGATGAGGCCAAGAAATAAGGCCACAAAACTGCTGATTTGGTTGTGTTTTAGTCACATGCTAAACAAGCATATTTGCAGGAATTAGAAGATGTGCTTTTTATAGTATCGTAGTTCTTACATCATGGAAGCAGTGTTTTCCTGTGTTTGTTTGTCACCAAAGTATTTTTTGAAAAATCATTTACTCAATAACGGTACCTTTCCATTGTTCTAACAGTTCTGAACAGATTTAGAGATGCAGCCTGGCCAAGGTATGCACACTTTTATTGCTTTGTACTTTGAATTATAACTTCTCATGCACTAAAAATATCAAATGACGTTGTTAAACTGCTGCAAGGAAGAGAGAGCAGCATTTGTTTAGGTAACATAGCCCCCATGTGATACTAAGGCACTTATGCATAGAATGAGTTATGGCTTAGGTGTGTACCAGTCCATTTTAAACTCTGTCTTCACCAGTAATTTGTGACCATGTTGTATGTGGGTGGCCAGTGGCAGGAGAAATAATGAGCTCATGGCTACACTTTTCTTCCCACCTCATGTCTCACCTCAGATCCTCTTGAACAAAGAGGATCTTTCCATTGCTTGGTAAATAACACTTATTTCACAGCTCGGGTAGGAGAGGAAAACAAACTCAGTTTGTGATATCACCCTGTTAAAAGGGAAAACAATATGGTATTAATTATGGTGGACCAGCAGTGCTGTGAGTCTTAGACAAGTTTCTCCATGGGAATCATTATATTGTATCATATCATTCACTCATGCTCAGTGGCAATTTAGCCTGCATTACTCAGACCAGTACACCACAGCCAAGGTGTGATTTTATTTTGTTTACTAACAGGGTGTGTTCTCCTGTTAGGGTAACAGCAAATTAACAGTATACCCTGATTTGGTATCAGTTGTGTTTTACTTCCAATTAGACAGTGGGGAAAGGGAGAGATTCATTTCTTCTTCAAATTCACTTCTCATTCAGCAATGAGCAGCAAAGGCATTTTAAAATTCAACATTGTGTATTACATCTGATATGTAATGTAGTAAGTTGCGTAAGTGACTTGGCCTTGAAGTCTTAGAAATATTGATTCACCTTCAACGTTTTCCCATTGTTTCTTTTCAACTTCAAGTTAATGTGTGCTATCAATCTGCCTTCTGTATATCATGTATTTTGTGCTGCAGACTATTAGTGCTCAAGTAGTCATCAGTGTGTCTAAACAGCTTCCAAACACATGCTTCCATTCTGCAGTTTGATTTAATTGTGGTAAATAATTACTTGTGAATATGCTACAATACATTTGTCCATTCGAGTACCCACATATAAATGTGTAAATGCAGTCATTGCTTGTCTTATTTTGTCAAGGAAAATGAGCTGAGGGAATGCAGTGTGAAACAGACTGTCTCCTGAAATGACTGTTGAAGTGGCCTTGAAAAAGAAACTTAACTTCATAGTACTCCCACTGAGTGTCCACATTCAGCCAAAAAGTCCTCTGCACATTGTCTTTTATTGAGGCGGCAGTGAAGGCATTAACTTCCCATTAACAGTGTGTCGATGTAAATGTTGTTGGTGTTGCCTAGCATTGTCAAATTAATTATTCATAATGTCACTTTAGAAACTGCCACTTAAGCGTTATTACAGACCTCCCTACCATCACTTAGCCTACATTTTCCAACCACAGACTGTTGTTTAACCCAAACTACTGTTGAACAATGCAGCTTGCATACTTGGATGTGATCCAGTTGCCCAACCCAATGCCACTGGCAGTTGATGGTGTCATTTATTAAAGATCTTTTGACACCCACTGTTGATGCAGGGTCCAGCGGCTGTGTCAAAAATTCACATATTGTGGCTACGTGTATTCAAGGTGACTCGCAGCAGCGGTGATCAGTCACTTAACCTGAATCATCGCTTATTCATTTATCAGCTCAGGTGTCACGAATTTACAAGTGCTGCTTGCCTCACCCAGGTATTTCAAGGGGAGCTCAGATAACTTGGCGGTAGTTACAGTTCTACTACATTAATGGGAGAGATGGTTCTTTGCCTTTGTGATGAGGTTCATTAACATTTTACTGTAATGAGCAACGAAGCACAGGAAGAAGAATACATACATTAAAACTTAACATGGAGTTTAATTATCAATAATTAAGTACAGAACTATTAGAATTCACAGAATCAAACCTGTGACTCTGTGATGTTGATAAAAGATATTTAATATGCTCCTCTGTTGAAAGGCAATGCAAGGCTGACTGTCACTTTAAGAATGCATGTTTATTAAAAAACACTGCCCTCACAGGAAATGAACTTTTCATTTTGGGTATGCATCACAGAACCACAGACCCTGTTTAGTCTTGGTTTTAAAATGTGTCTTGGGTGATTGGATCAAAAGTGGACAGATGAGACACATCACAGTTTACACTTGTGTGTATCATGCATCTCCAAGTCTCTTGTGTTCGGATTTAGTTACTTCTTCCTCTAAAGCTAGAACGTGAAATTGCCCTGGTGCTAGTTGCTATCTTGTTAGCAATAGTCTCTTAGCCTGATAATAATATGAGTCATCATGTTTTCTTTGGACTGAATCTTTTTCTCAAATCGAGATTAGACATCTGGTTTCACTTGCAACCCAACCCAACTACATAAGTGCTCCTCTCCATTTTTACGACCGCTGGCACTCTGTCATCAAAACGACCACCACACGACTGGCATTGATGATGTATTTTCCTGTTACGGCCTTGTCAGGGACGCATTTAAAATCAAGTGTGAACGGGGGTCATAGTATTTGCTTTCGAAGCACAGTGATTATCTTGAAGTGTTATCATTTTTCAGTAAAGTGCTGAAGCATATGTGTACAAGTGAGGGGATATAATCTATTTTGGAAGTGATTGCTGCACATTAGAGCTGCAATTATTAGTTGTTTAGTCAATAAGAACTTAATTTACTTTTTTCCTAATAGTTTGAATAATTTTCCAAAAAACAATTGCAAACATTTGATGCTTTTAGCTTCTCACATGTGATAAATTGTTGCTTTTCCTTGTCATTATAAGACAAGAGTTTCAAATTTTTCTTTGGATGTAACAAGCGTGTGACAACCTCAGCCGGGATTCCTGGAAACTGTGATGGGCATTTTATATAATTATTAGTTGCTGGCCTACTGTAGACCTGCTCATATCTTGTTATATTATATACTTTGGATAATTTGTCCCTTTTTTTCTTGTACTCACCAAATTTTAGACTGAAGTCCTGCTGCTGCTGTGTAGTTGTTAGCAAATAGTGTGATTGCATGTAAAAGCTATTTTGTGGGAACTCTGTGTTACTTATAACAGTAACATCATATAAACCATACTTTGGCAGAATATTAACATTTTTATTAATTTGTTAATAATTCACGCGTAAATTAACTTAAATCCTAGAGGAAATAGTCCATTTTTACTTGACTGGAATGACATTGACCAGGCAGTTGTTATTCCCTGTACCTCAGCATTGTCTTGCTTTAAGAGGCTCCTAGGATGAATCAGCGAAGCTGTTTTGTAACAGTAACAAAGTTGGCTGTGAAAATCTTGTGAAATTGGCAGCTAATATGTTAATTAAACTCACAATGCAGGCAGAGCATTTGAAGCCTGCCAGTGCTCTGAAACTGTCTCATCATGGGTGCCTTATCAGATGCTGAGCTGTGCTGATGCAGCTCACTCTCTCCTCTGTGAGTCTGAACTGTGACATGACAATTTTGCTTGATCATTCCCTGGTTGAGGTCTGATCGGAATGTGAATAAGATAATTTTCAGCAATGGCAGTGTTGACCTGACTTGAATAATATGGAAATGCTTTGAAGTCTGACCTGATTGAACAATGAAAGGTGTACACTATGCTTCACCACTGTTACATTGCACAGTTCCTTTTAAGTTTGTCGAGGCTCAGTTTGATTGAGAATGTGATTCTGATTGTTTTTGTGTGCTTACACTGTGACAACTTTACAGGCCTGCCTAATTATAAGAAGTAGTAGTATGCATGGCTCCATAATGTGTGCTATAACTGTTTATAAATGAGATTGGTATCTTTGGTTTGAATTGCAATCACATGCTTGCCAACTTTCCATTAGGTCGCTCTTTTTTCCCCATCCATGTGACAGTCCACGTTCTGGCAGTCTTTTAAATTTCCACATTAAACTTTATTTTCATAAAGGTGTTATTTGTGTTCGGTACTTAAGATTTCACAGAAACATAAAAAAACACTTATTCAGTTAAACCTGAGAACTGTGAACCACAGACATGAGGATTTTGTCATGATAGAATTATGTGCTGAGATCAGTCAGGGATAAATTGCACTGCTGAGTCATTTTCTAGCCCAGTCGCTGTCTGTACCTGAGGAAAGGGTAGGCGTAGGTCTTGAAGATGATCTGATATAGGGATTTATGCATTGTAGGCAAAGACGTTCCAGTAGAACCAGTAGTGTAGGTAGTCCTTAGTTGTGCAGATGGAGTTCTTTTTGCTAATGAAATGGTTAAGAGTAGCTTTACATGTTGGCAGTGTAAGGTCACAGGAGACCAGCTGAGTATTGCTCCTTTATCCTGCTTCATTCCATCTGAAGTAGGCCCATCACACTGACTGGGAAGTGATGCGCTTACTGTGAAATGAGAAATACTTCTGGTAATAATTCAAATTGTCACTGTGCTTTGCTTGCTGGTTGTCATGTCTCTCAAGGTCCCATTACATTTTTCTTTATTCATACTTGCCACAGAAATGTTATAGGACCATTTGAGGGTCACATGGTCATGGTTAAAGCAGCCTCACAGGATAAATAGGCAAGAGGAAGTTCATTTTTATTAAGCTGATCTCCACAGGCCAGAGATCACAGGCTTAAATTAATCAATAGCTTTTGGAAACAATTCATAATCCTTTCCAGCAGCGATGGACTGATAAGTGCACAGTATGTTGTGTTGAGTCCTCTTTCAAATCCAGTAGTTGAAAGAAGCCTCATCAATTAACAATTTAGTGCAAACATATGAGAATTGAGTAGAGGCGACACGTTTGAGTCTGGGTGTATGTTATGTAATTCTATTGATTGGCTTTATGCTCCTTTGACCACAGAGCATAGTTTGCAGCCCAATAAAGCATCACAACTGTTGAAATCTACTTAATATTACTGAATTAACAAATGAGTTTATTGTAACTGTGTTCAATGGCTCAATCAATATTTGAGAACATGAGAGTCTCTCTCCCAAAGCCTAGAGCCAAAAAACTAAGAGCTGATGATGTAAATCCTGGAACAGCTCCATAGAGAACAGTTGGGAGGATAATTGTGATTAGCTCTGATCACCTAAGGCGATTTTTCGCTGGTTAGTGGTATACTTTCCTTTTTCAGAGTTAAAATACTGCCATAGAACCTAATTTAAGTTTAAAATTTAAGGAAAAATGTTATGTTGTTGGCTCTCTTGGTTCAGTCTTTGTCCGTTACATTAGTGCAACTATAACCCTTCAAATTAACATGGTTTGAACAATAACAAGATTCATGTTTTGACAAATACTGATAGAAAACAAGTTGATAAACCAAATCATAAAAATCAAAAACTGAGGTGAATTGATCTTAAATTAGGGACCCTGGTTTGTTTTTGCTTTGAACTCTAGGACTGATTACTTTTAGTCACAACCACAATGTTCCAAAGAAAGACGTGTTACTTTCACTTATATTTGTTCAGGAAACGGCAGTGCATAAAAACTTTAGTCCCAGGGTAGTCACCCTTTTCACACTTCACCAACGGCTGATATCACATGGTACAGTACAGCCACAGCTGGGCCTTTAAACTCCTGTGGGATTTGACTGCAGTGCAGCTAGAGAACAAAAAGTCTTCATATGCTAATTTTTAAAAAAAGGAGCTTTTTGCTGGGATTGGTTTGGCTTTCTTGAATGTTGAATGGATACCGTATATATTATGTGTAGTTTGTTCTTCTGCTTTGATTCAAATTATCATGATTTAAAGTATTTTCTTATTGAATTTATCAACAAATAATCCATTCCAACAAAATACCTTTACAGTATTTGTGATTTGTAGTTAGTGGTATAACAGTGTTTGCAAATCTTCCCCATTTCTGAAAAATGAACACGACAGAACATGACCTTTGTTTGGTATCAACACAGCATTTTCATCAGAGCTGGCTTTCAAAACATTTATTTCCTCCTTCTTACTGTCACCAGTTGGGTTTCCTAGTGACTCATTTTGTTCTAGTTTTTGTTGTTCCTCCAAAGCTCTTCCTGTCACCGTGGTACACTCCCATCGCTTTTGCAGACATTGTATTAATTTTCATCTCAGCCTCTTCTGCCTGTTGAACTTTCAGTGGTGTTTAAACAGTCTTATTATTTGACATTAACTCTGGAATAAATTAGAAATGCTTAGTTTGATGAAACTAATCTCTCTGACAATTATTATGTAGCACAGTTATCACAGCTTAGTCTAACACATAGAGAACATGGGATTTAAGCATATTATGCTCAAAATGCTAGGTCCATACAGGTTGGATAGTTTTATATCTTAGATGGAACAACACTCTCTGTATTGATTTTTGTAAAGTGCATGACTGAACAATGCGTGAGCCACATTAGGCATTTTACTTTTTTCGAACAGAATGAAAGGATATGCAATTTAATTAATTATGCTTTACCAATACTAAGCTGAGCATGACCCCAAATCTGTGGTGTTTAGTTTAAGTAGATAATATTTGCAATATATGAAGTTCATGCTTGCATTGCAGGTAACCAGTAATTATCAGTACTTCTAATGCTGGTGCATATGATATAATCAGTACTTTATAATTGGTCATGATATCTAGGCAATATGCTGCTGTTTCTTTCATTTTAAGGAGGTTTTAAAGGCTAACTGATTTCTAGTAGTGACCAGCTTCGTAAGTCATTTTGTTATTTAGTCTTAGATTGGATTATTAGCCCTAAAAAAGGTACATATCCCACTGTTAGAGCTGTGGGATATGTATGAGCCTCTTAGGTAACCATGCTGTTACCTCAGCTTGCTTGTTATGTAGAGGAGGAGACTTTAATGCAGTCTTGGGTCTAATCCAGAGTTAGAAAATGATTCAGCATCTGACTCTTAATATCAGGACTGAGTGTTTATTTTATGCTAGAGGACGTTATAAACTGATAGACTTTCCGGTTCCAAAAAGAAAATGTGTGCACAGGATGTCAAAATGTAACTCGTAGGTTTATAACATTCTTTCTGCATGTAATCATAGATAGACTTAAATCATTTGTCATTGAATCTGTCATTGAATAGATTTAGGATACCATCCAGTGCTGAACTGGAGATCAAAGTTTATTGATGCTGCAATGTCATTAACATTGCTTGTTGTTTTGGATGTAGGTGGAACAGTGGAGCAGAGAGTAATAGGTCCCCTGTTATGTCTGCAGTTGCACAGACAGTTCATAACTGCTCAGTGAGCCAGAAAGAAATGCAGGATTCAGTCCGTTAGGGGATTCAGATTCCTGTGGGATCTGTGAGCAGTTGGATGTACCCTGTCTTACTTATTCACTTGCTGTTTCATTGTCTCATCCTGTGTTTGCCGCTCTCTGACTCACCCTCTGTTTCCTTCTCTCACTCGAACACCAAGCATATATAGAAACAATATGTAAAGGCATAAAAGTAATATCCCCGGTCAGGGTGATCCTGTTAGGATTAGCCTTGTTATTTTCTCTTTATTATGAAACACCTTTAAAACATCCAGTATCCTTTTTTACGATCTACTGATTTGCTTTCAAAATGTACCAGGGGGTTTTTCTTCTCTGAACAGAACTAAAAAGAAAAATAAACTTGGTAATGGATAATGAGCACTGGTAAGCCACAGTTACACAAGAATTTCTTTCAACAATGACAGAAAGAATTTAACCTTGATTCCTCCGATATTATTTAAAAATAATAACGTTCCACAGGTTTCAAAGAAGTGATGAGTAACGACATCGTACGGCAGTGTGTTTTGGATGTTTATCACTGAAACACAGTGTTATCTTGGGTGACAATACTTATTTAAAAAAAAATATGGTTAGAATTGTGATGATTAGGTTGTTGATTAAAAGGGGTGACTCAACATGTACTTAATGACCAATTAGAGTCACAAATTACAGGAATATTCAAGATGGAAATTAACAAGAATTAATGAAGAAAAAGAGAAATATTGGGTTGTGTTAACAGTAGTCTGAGCTGCAAATGTGATGGGAGAATGCACTGGACATGCAGATTGTAATGTTACTGGATTGCTATTTAATGGGTCTCATCATATTATGGAAAATGTCTGTGATGAAATAGTACACTGCTGACCTTTACCTTTAACCAAAACAAGAAATCTAGAATTGCTTCTTTATGTGTATTTCCCCCAAATAAGTTCATATTAAAAGGTGAAATGTATTTATTATATTGAAATTGTGCAAAATTACCTAGCTTCACCTTTTGTTAAGGAGATTTACAGACCCATTGCAATCCTACTCCCAATCAGGCTACACGGGTGACTTGATAATCACCAATAAAGGTCGATAAATACTCGTTTTGGAACTGTCCTGTGGCCCGTCTAACAAAAACCATTTTGATCATCGTTGACTTTCAAGATAGTTTTTTGTTCGGCTTCAAGAAACTGAAATTAACATAGATGGTAAGTGTTCTATGTCTAGAGGAATATGCACCCTATAAAGCAAATCTGATTGAACTATAAATAAACAATCTGATGGTCCGATCTCATCTTTTAAAGTACCATTTAAGGGATAACACAACTGAGAAAACAACCTGGGCCATTTGACCTCTACCAGAGACGGAAAGGGGACTGTTGCATAAGAAACGAGCGTCGTCAGGAAATAATAACAAATGCTAAGACAGAGATGGGTGTGGGTAGTATTGTTTTCTAGTTTTGGATATAGGAAGTGCAGGAAAATCCTGACGAGAATGCCTGGCATGGCGGCCCTGGTAATAAATACAGCAGGAAACGGACACTTACTATCGGTAGGCTGTGACCGTAAGTTCACATTCTTGCCCAGATCATAAGGATTATCTGCAGTCATGCATTTATATTTTAAGCTCCCCTTTTATATAATGAACTCTCTTTAGGCAGCAGACCATGTAAAAGAATGTAATGATTGTGTTTACATTTTACTTGATGTGGTCCATACATGGAGAGGTGTAAGATTCTACCAGTAAGATTAAATGTGCCGGTCTGTGTGTTTTGCAATATTCCAAGACACAGATGGGATTTATAATGATTAATTCATTTATTACATAATATTATTTGGCCTTCTGTAATTTCAGAATTGCCCACTGACAGGCTTCCCTGAATCTGTTTGATAAGGTGTTTATTATTTTACTTGATTCTATCTGAGATGCTTTAAAAAGTTCAAGCCCAACATGAAAAGCATCTTTGGGTTTCTTTCTCCTCTGTACATCATCCTTTTAGTTGTATTATTCTATGTCATCTACTAAGATGTCGTCATTGTGCAAACAAATAAACAATCTGACCAAGACTGGGCTTCCAGCAGAATGTTCCACTATGGATCACTATCAAGTACCTTTGCCTCAGCCTGTCCATTTTCAAACAGGTGTTCATGATGTAACATGGCTAATCACTGTGTATGTGCAACTGCTGACCCAGGGTAGTATTGTGAGATAATGAAGGAAACCACAATTGGGAGAAAAAAAAACTAAATTATCTTTTAAAAAGGCAAAATAAAAGCCTGTGGAAAATCTAAATTAGAGTTCTCACATTTCCTATTATTAGTATTGTCAGCTGAATGAGAAAATTAAATGGAAGAATATGTAACAGTCAGATGTAGGATGTGTGAAAGCTATATGTATTCATAGACATGTACATATAGACACATCAATCATACATGTAACCCATCATCCCTATTGTTAAATTTGAATGCTTTCTTAACACAGTGATGTTTATGAGTGTTGGTTCCTTCAGTATGTGAGTTATTCACATCTCAGTGAGATTACATAAGAGCAGTGAAGGTGTTATTTTTTTTAACATTTCATTAAACCCCAAAGGAAAATTAAGATTAATAGTTTCTACTAGAATGTAGCATAAGGAATTCTTAACTTGGCAACATAATATAGTTCACAAAATTATTCATTGCTTCTCTATAAAGTGGTACCATTAAGCTGCCACATGATGATTAACAAAGGTCTGGCCTTGGCTGGTGCTAAATTTGTGAAATGAGTTTGAATAATACTAAATATATAAAATGGAGTCCTTGTGCTGAAGGAACCTGCTGCAGTGGAAAGAGCAGGATTCATTGAAAATGTCAAAAACTGTGGCTGTTGCAGACGACTGGATTTGTGTGGGCGATACTCTCCTGGGGCAGAATTTCTGTTGTATCTCCATAATGTACAGTGACAGGTACCTTAAGTCACCCAACTAAGTTTCTGCTGTGATTCTGCTCAGGCAATGTTCAGAGGGAACAAAGCGAGAGCATGAAGGAAGGGCAAAACATACAAACAGTATATCAGAGCAGACAGCATATTGTATTCTGCTTTGTTATGTAAGGTAGAGATCTACTTTGTGTTCATGTTTAAAACCTGAAGGCAAGTGATTTAATCCTGAATCTTACTATACAGACATTTGTTAGACTTAAGACATTGAAGTAAAATAGGTACTTTGCTGATGGTAAAAAGGTGAATGATTATCTTCAGATGTTCTGTTTGTGCACATATTGGGTGAAAAAAAGTTGTGGTAGCCAGGCGAGCTAATTAGAGCAACTACTTATCCTGTTTGGTAATTGAATTAAGTAATATAATGTAACTTTCATAATCTTTGCATCTGTTTTACGTATGAAAGCTAGGTAACTTAATATGGGGGTAAATACAGCTTTGAAAAATATCTAGGGGAGTAAAAAGAACAACATTTCACCCTGAAATGTAGAGGACTGCAATTTATAAAGTGTTATGAATTGTAAATTTAATGTACTTTCCTCCATGGGTGTTGTGTATGTGTGTGTGAACTTAACAAACAACAAGAACAGCAACAAAAGACAGCATTAAAAAAAACAGAACAAACATGCCTTTATCCAGATGAACATATATGCATTTATATTCATTTAATTTGAAACATAAAAACCTGATGTTTTTAATAATTTATCATTCCATATCTATAGAAGGTTTTTTATTCATCCACTATGTTCTGTTTCTCTGCAGGATGGCTCAAGACAGCGTAAAGAAAGGAAGAAGACTGTATCATTCAGCAGCATGCCCACAGAGAAGAAAATTAGTAGTGCAAGTGACTGCATCAATGCAATGGTGGATGGCTCCGAGCTGAAAAAAGTTAGATCCAATTCCCGCATCTACCACCGCTACTTTCTCCTTGATGCCGACATGCAGTCTTTGAGATGGGAGCCCTCGAAGAAGGAATCAGAAAAAGCTAAAATTGATGTAAAATCCATTAAGGAAGTGCGGACAGGGAAAAATACGGACACCTTTAGAACTAATGGAACCTATGATCAGATATCAGAGGACTGTGCCTTCTCAGTTATCTTTGGGGAGAACTATGAGTCCCTGGACTTGGTGGCAAACACTGCAGATGTAGCCAACATTTGGATTACAGGGCTCAGATACCTGATCTCCTATGGGAAACACACCTTGAATATGATCGAGAGCAGTCAGAATAACATGCGCTCTTCTTGGCTAGGGGAACTTTTTGATGAGGCAGGCGGTAACAACAGCAAACAAATAACAATATGTGCTGCTGTGCAGCTAGTCAAAAAGTTGAACCCGGGACTTAAAAATGTGAAAATAGAGCTGAAGTTCAAGGAGCTTCACAAAGCTAAGGACAAAGCAGGTTCTGACGTGACAAAAGATGAGTTCATTGAGGTCTTTCATGATCTTTGCACCAGACCAGAAATTTATTTTCTCTTTGTTCAGTTCTCTAGTAACAAAGAATTTCTGGATACAAAGGACTTAATGATCTTTCTAGAGGCAGAGCAGGGTATGGCACAAGTCAGTGAAGACACCAGCTTAGAGGTCATTCAGAAACATGAGCCGTCTAAAGAGGGTCAGCTCAAGGGTTGGCTTTCTCTTGATGGGTTCACCAACTATCTAATGTCTCCAGAGTGCCATATATTTGACCCTGAACAAAAAACAGTATGCCAAGACATGAACCAGCCCTTGTCCCACTATTACATCAATGCATCCCACAACACATATCTGATAGAAGATCAGTTCAGGGGGCCCTCTGATGTGACAGGGTATATCCGTGCCCTCAAGATGGGCTGCCGCAGTGTTGAGCTGGATGTGTGGGATGGGCCTGATAACGAACCTGTTATTTACACTGGTCACACGATGACATCACAGATAGTTTTTCGCAGTGTCATTGACGTCATCAACAAGTATGCCTTTGTTGCATCCGAATTTCCGCTGCTACTGTGTTTGGAAAACCATTGCTCCTTAAAGCAGCAGCGAGTCATGTTTCAGCACCTAAAGAAGATCCTTGGAGACAAGATGCACATGGATCCTCCAAAACCAGAGGAGTGCTACCTCCCCTCTCCCTTAGATCTGAAGGGAAAGATCCTGCTGAAGGGGAAAAAACTGAGCACGAACTGCACTGCTTCAGAAGGAGAGGTGACAGATGAGGATGAAGGAGCAGAAATGTCTCAAAGGATGAGCATCGAGTCAGCAGAACAACAGACTATCGCGCCCAAAAAATTCCAGCTGTCCAAGGATCTCTCCGATCTGGTGACCTTGTGTAAGTCTGTGGAGTTTAAAGACTTCCCAACATCTTTCCAGAGTCAGAAGCAATGGGAGCTTTGCTCTTTCAATGAGGTCTTTGCCAGTCGCTGCGCCAGTGACTTCCCAGGTGACTTTGTTAACTACAACAAGAAGTACCTTGCACGCGTTTACCCAAGCCCAATGCGGATTGATTCCAGCAACATGAATCCACAAGATTTCTGGAAGTGCGGTTGCCAGATTGTGGCAATGAACTACCAGACTCCTGGCCTGATGATGGACTTAAACATCGGCTGGTTCCGTCAGAACGGGAACTGCGGCTACGTGCTGCGGCCAGCGATCATGAGGGAGCAGGTTTCATATTTTAGTGCCAACACTAAAGATTCAGTGCCTGGTGTTTCTCCTCAGCTCTTGCACATCAAGATCATCAGTGGACAGAACTTCCCCAAACCCAAAGGCTCAGGTGCCAAAGGAGATGTAGTAGACCCCTATGTGTATGTGGAAATACACGGCATTCCTGCTGACTGCGCTGAACAAAGGACTAAAACGGTCAACCAGAATGGGGACAACCCTCTGTTTGACGAGAGCTTTGAGTTTCAGATAAACCTCCCAGAACTTGCAATGGTGCGCTTTGTGGTGCTAGATGACGACTACATTGGTGATGAATTTATCGGCCAATATACCATCCCCTTTGAGTGTCTCCAGCCAGGTTTTCGCCATGTACCGTTGCAATCACTGACAGGGGAGGTTCTGCCACATACCTTGTTGTTTGTTCATGTGGCCATAACCAATCGAAGAGGAGGTGGGAAACCACACAAAAGGGGACTGTCTGTACGAAAGGGCAAGAAGAGTAGAGAGTATGCCAGCATGAGAGTGTTATTGATCAAGGCTGTGGATGATGTCTTCAAAACAGCCATGCTGCCACTGAGGGAGGCAACAGATCTCAGAGAAAACATGCAGGTAAGACATTTAAATCAAACTCCATTTAATGCTTATGCAGTTCACTAGTGTCTTCTGATGTGTTCACTACTTAGCCAGACAGTATCATCATGACTTTTTCAACCATCTTTGGAATGTTTTTCTATGAAAGGGTAGACAGGAGAAAATGTAACCCTGAGTCAAGAATGAATTATAACAAGATTTACTACAAAGAATCTTGAGCATCTTAAAAAAGCCTCCCACCCTGGAAAGAGAAACACAAAACCATCAGACTTTGAATTAGATTTGATCTAATCCTTATGTGTTGCGCAATACTCAAAACAAATGTGGAGAGGAAGTTGAGAAACATTGTGATGAGATGCCTGTTTGAATGGTAGATTGTTGTATGATTCTTATATTACTGCAGCCACATCATATAATGAATATGGCCTTTAACAGGCTGTTCACATGTTTTACTGAAGCCCTTGTTTTAATAGCTCCCAGTCTAGATAAATATAGTCTCACAGTTTTTTCCTGTCTGATACAGAGCGAGCTTTGCCACCACAGGGACCATGAAATCCATGTCCTTTTGTCTTTGTCATGTTCACATTTATGTCATATTTGTGGTCTTCAATCATCACTTGAAGTCTCTTCAAAAGACACTTTGTGAGAAATGCTTTAATGAAGTGTCCCAACACTCTGTGGTTGGTCCCATGTTGTATTGCTTAAGGCATTGTATCCAGATTTATTTTAGTAGCCCTGTTTATATTGCAGTCATTGTGTGATAACAAGTCAGTGGCCTTGAGACTGTAACACATCTTGGCCATCCTGTCACAGTTTGCCCCTCTGGTTGTTTATGTAGGGTTTAAATTTGGGCTTTCACAGGAAGGTTAGGATTTGTGTGTGCGTCTTTGTGTGTGTTTGTTCCATTTCCACGTGATACTTGTGTCACTCCAGAAGGATTAGTGTTTATGAGTGGCAAACAAGTGCCAAAATGAAAGTTCTCATAGGTATTGAGTGAGCTTCCAACCACTTCATCTGGCTACTCTATGGAGTTGCAGTCTCATATTTAATCCAGATCAATGCCAGATTTTAGTAACTCAAAATATTAATTTCTTTCTTTTCAGTCTTTTATCATTGGTAATGTCATTAGGCTAATGTTTTGTTAGGCCTGTTAGTATAAACCAGTATAACTGGATGCACTCCAGCTGTAATTCTCTCTTCTGTCTGCAGAATGCCATTGTGTCCTTTAAAGAGCTGTGCGGCCTTTCAGCAGTGGCTAACCTAAAGCAGTGCATCTTGGCCCTTTCCCCTCGACTGATTGGACCCGACAACAGCCCCCTTGTGTTGTTCAACCTCACTGACCAGTACCCTACCTTGGAGCCCCAAGGCTTGCTACCAGAGGTCCTTAAGAAGGTCGATACCACCTATGACATGGTGAGTCTAGTCTGCAAAATAATAACACTTGGAATTACATGTAGTACAAGCAGATGGATCAAATCAATAACCATAATGAAAAAACAATACCCATAGTGGTTGTGATATCTTTGTGTGGAATATGAAAAATAGTATTATAAATTTAGTCATATAAACCTCAAAGAATGCCAGAGATTAAAAAAACAAATCAGCAGACATAATTTAATCTGATGATGTTTTGAGGTAAATATGCTTGTTTTGTGGCAGCACTGCACAGATAACAACATTTTTTTTTCTCATCATATTAGCAATAGTTTAAGGTGGTTTGGCAGTAGTACTATCTTTGCATCCATCCAGTAAAGGAAAAAAAGAAGACCTTAGAGAGCAGAAAAGCTCTGACGCCAATCAAATCAATACATTGGTTTTACTGGACTTAATGGGGGCATACAGAGAGTGTTAGGTAACGTGGCTGGAGCTCTGTTAAGTAATAAAATCAATTTTCACAAGTTATGCAACATGCCATTGAGTCTATTCCCAGACAACACCATTACCCTGAACACATCCTGTTCTACTACATTGATTCTTAGCACATGAGCAAGTATACTTTCCATCATTATTTTAGGCACGAGGCAGAATGCCCCTGCACAAAAACATTAAAACTTGGAGCCACAAGTGGACCACTTTAAATTATTTTGCAGCCAGTATTTAAATTACATTTTATCAGATGTATCTCCATCCTTTTGGCTGTAGCATTACGCCACTAGAATATTTATTAAACCCTGTAAGATGGGATTCAGTGCTAAGCATCAGTGTCTGAGCCCAGCTGTTTCTGGTGTCACACATTTGCAGTGTGCATAGAGTGAGAGCACAAACATATTGGCAAAGATCAAGCATGGTGTTGGTAGCATCATATTGAATATTTTGTTTGATACATTTCTAATATACTCCCTCTGGCAATTTGAGTGGCACTTCATATAAATATTAGATGTGCACACTTGTGTAACACCAATACAAAGAGACAAATTCCACATGCAATTTAACATGTTGCAAACAATACATGGTGACACAGTTAAGCATTTTCTGCATCCGGTTGTGTTATTTTTATGGCACAATTCGTCCCTTGGGACTTATAGATGAACATCTGAAGAGGGATGATACGGAAAATACTCAGACGGATTAAGGTGACCCCTTTGCCGGAGTCAGACTCAGGAGTGGAGGGCTAGTTAATTGGAAAGAGCGCCAGGAAAATTGAGTTGGAAGGAAGAAAGGAGAAAATGACGGGTGTTTGGGGAACAAAATCGAATAAATTAAGAGCAAGGGCTTAAGTGGTGTGAAGCTGCAGGCCTTGATCGTCAGCTGAGAGCCAGAGGAGACGGAGAGCAGGAAGGTGCACAGCCGAAGGGGAGCTGACGAGTACAGAGGCGTAAATGAAAGGAGGAGAGCCAAACTTAAAGACTTGTAAATAATGTATGGAACAGTACAATTAGAAATTCAGGCAATGTGTCAAAATCCACCATTGGGAGTAACCGGGCTTTCGCTTCCTAATTGGCAAAAATAGAATCTGGGTCTCAATCCCTGCCCATTTGTGTGCTGAGAGAAAGGTGGAGAGACTCAGCACGATGCCAGCTTGTGGTCTTAAAAAATGCTATGATTTCTGTTTTTGTTCACAACAGATGAAGTAAGGGCACGTCTGTAAATAGAGATGTGTTGGAAATGAACAATCTCTGAAACACTGATCCAAGGGGAATACAAAGCCCATATGTTAGTCATTGTTTTTTCTGACAGTGAGCCAATATTATCTTGTCTTTAGAACTTGAATATATTACAACTATGCATACATATTTGTTTTATGACTTATTATTATTAATATGCATATTTCTGTTTGCTCTCAAATGTTTGCCCCCTTTAGTTTTTACTAGTTGCACACATAAGGGTGTTACTTAGCTAACATCACCCTGAAATTAAATGAGCATTTGTGTCTTTGTTAAATGTGGGTAATAATGATAATAACAGAACTAAACATAGCACTTACAAGAGGTGGTCTTTAGTGGCCAAATGGGGCACAGTCCACCCACTTACCTTTAGATTGTGCCTTTAAATACATTTGAGATGCTGTCTCTGCCACCAAGACAGTAATTTCTTTTCTCATCAGGGAAGTAATCACAGCGTGTGCGACAGCTCTAAGTGCCTCAACTGCAGCTGCCGAGTGACACAAAACAGCCACAATCACTTAGTCATGACTGCTTTCAGTGTAATGTGATTCACTACATGTGTTTGTGAAACTGTTTCTTTCCCCCCGTGCCATGACAATATCAGGGCATGGACTCTACGTAGTGAAGCCAAAAAAAGGCTGCATGTTTATATTTGTCACGCCTTACTTATTCTCTCAAAAATTAGTTATAGGATCCTAGTTTGTGCTGATGTAATGGAAGACATAATCATTTGAACTTACAAGAAGAATACTTGATATCACAAAAACAAATTGTATCAGATCTCGTGATGACTATCTCGTGGAATTTTTGTGTATACATATATATATATGTTCTCTCGCAGGCCAGCCACAGAGCTGGCATGCTCAACAGATCGATCCCAGGGGCATGATGTTGGTCACTGCTCTTTTTTTCCAAGTAGCTTTGTTACACTAAGCCTGAATAAAATGGTGTTTTGTTCTCTCCTTCCTTTCCGTCTTGGCAGGAGAGCAGGATGGACTGGCTTCATGACATGACCTTGCGTTGTTCTTAAGTCACTTAGGGAGTGTACAAGTAAATGTTCAAGTCAATTACAGCAGTCCTACACACACAAAAGCCCCATTGGCCAACAAGCACAAAATGGAAGTCAACAGCAGAGAAACATCTTGATACATATACCATCAAGATCAAGCAATTAAGCTATTCCTAAGGTAATCGAAGAGAAAGATCCAGATGGTTGGTCGACCACCCTGTTCACTCAGTGCTTATTTACCTCTGTCTGTGACGGCCTACATATGCATCATTAACCTTGTGAAACACCCCTGTGCTGTTGTCCTTGTATAAGGCAGCCAAAGGTTTTTTTTAGGGTAGTGTGGGGCGGATGCGGTGTTGGCATTAATATGTAAATGGATTCCCAAAGTCTTTGAGTCTGCCATAACGGCCACCATGAGACATTTTAACAGTCTGCAGGTCAGCAGAGTTTGTGCACTCAATTAAGGCTGAGCATTACACCACAGGAGCGTAACTTTGCACCTTTCACAGCTGCAATTTTACAGATAACAGGGTACTGGTCTGCTTTAAAATGATGAGGATGTTTACGTTTTACAGTCATCATTATCATCATCATACAGCCTTGATTAGTACATTTTCTTTTAAAGAAATCCTTCTGAAACCAAGTACCAGGATTGACATTTTTATCTCCGGAAGACAAGACACTTTCTGTTTGAGAAAGAGAAAAATATAACTTTTAATAAACGCCCTAATTGCTTATGTCTCCTTCCCTGTAATTTTGGCTCCTAAAAAATGCAATTCAGCGACCACGCCCACTGACATGCCTGTAATAACAGCTTGTTTTTCTGAGCCCTCCCTGGATATAAACACCCGGCCACCAGGCGGAAACTGCTCCCTGCTTTATTGTGGGATGCCGGTTTTTCTGATGTGGGAAATAAAGGCACATATAAACATTATATTTTATCTCCTTTCAGGTGATCCAGACCGGCAAGACCCTGCTAGAAAACTCTGAGGGGGTGTATGAGAGAATGCTACACACCCAAAAAGCAGGTAAGAGTTAGCCAGATGGCAACGGAGAACGACCTTAAAAGACTGTTTCCTGACACCATTAGCCAGCTTATGAATGATTGCCCAATTACCCCACCATCCCTCTGAAGCCACACTCAATATGAAATTTGATAGATCTGATTATACTTTGCTTGTTTACATAAGTGGAATTAACATTTGAATCATGTTCAAGTATGTGATCCAGTCATTGCTTCCCTTTGAAAAGCTGCGGTGCAGACAGAGGTGTTTAATTCACACCAGTAACCACCTCTGTGCTGTATTCTAATTAATAGGCTTGGTTTAGGGTTCAGAGGGAGGAGTGAACTGGGCAACATCATAGCTGGCAGATGGCAGTCCAGCTATAGTTCGTCGGCACCAGGTGCTCAACACTACTAAGACCCTCTTATGTGTTTTCAATGTGTTTACGCAGTCCTGGCTTTCTAGCCTGTTGTAACAGAATGACTTAATGTAGCCAGGGGTAAAGTAACTCCAGCAAGCTTTTCTCAGAAGCAAAGTTTGATTGGCAGCTCATCAGTGAAAGCCCTGCTGGATTTCAGAATATGCAGACAGACATGATCTCAACAGGGAAAACATTGGCACAGGATGCCCTCAAGGGATGGACAGCTCTCTTCCTGCTTTTTTTTCCAGAGGTCTTTATTCTGTGACAGTTGTTGCTTAATGTAACAAGTGTTGCATATTTTGCAGACTTATGGGCAAAAACCTTTTAATGAGAAGAAATTCCTTTTTGACTTTTAGGTGCTTTATACTGCAGCTCTGTCTGGCCATGAATTCCATCTAAGTAGTACAGAAGGCTAATTTATCACTGAGTAAGCCCGCTGGAAGCGCTAAGTGAGAGTGGAAGGGGGGAAGAGACGGACCATCATTACCAAGGCTCAGCTTTATTGGTTTCCAGATGGATGGACTTATAAAATATTCAATTTCTATTGTCTTGGCACATCAGAGAGGAGGACGACCGTGTCTTTTAACCAATGCGATGATCAAAGGCTTTGTGCAGTTTTTTCCTTGGTGTTTTTTTCAGTTAGACCACCTTCCAGCCCTTAACAATTACCAGCCAGTGGCTTTGGGAAAAAGATGCGGTGATGTTGAGCTTACTGGCATCAGAAAGAACCCCCGAAGCTTCTGCTCACATCTGTGCAGCTGAGAGCCTTGTTTTGACCGTGCTCAGATTCAGCTATAGCATGTGCAATTTTAAACAGCTAATGTATGAAATGAGTGAGCTGTAGCTGCGCTCTTTCGTCATAATGACCCTCTTCATCTGTGGAGCTTTGTTTTTATCCTGTTGTGAAAAGCAGCAGCAGCTAGCAGTTTACAGATCTACAGTATGAAATTATTTACAATATGTACAGTGAGCAAATGTGTTGGCCCAACACATTAATATTACACAACATTGTCAACTGTTGTGCTGCCCGGGCTGCGCCTGTTGCTTATCTTCCATTAGACTTATTTAATTTTCTCTTTTTGAAATAAATAAAAGTATTTAAGCCTGAAGGAGAGGTCTGCCAGACATTATTATATATTTTTCTACATCATCGCTTACTCATGTTAAAAAAGGCTTTTCTTTATCAGTCCTGTTTGAAGACACAAGACTCATTTTATGAGCTGTGCATCTGTAAGCACAACAGGATCTAATGTAACGACCCTTTGTGCTGCACAGAGAGTCCTAGCCCTGATTGATGAACGCCTTGTCAGAGTGAATCATTCTTTTTTGTAAAACAATAGTCAAATGAATAACACAGCAGTGAAAATGTTCCAGTAGACACCAAGTCTGTTTTCAAAAACTTGCACAGAAGCTTTGTGGGGCTTCTGTTCTCAAAGCACCATTATATATGATTATCTAAAATCAGCTGGAGAAAATTCAACAGCCAACAATTGCAAACTAGGACACAACAGATGGCAAACTGATGAACTTGAGCATTGATTTATTTTCCATCCTGAACTGACATAATTTTGTCCCAGTGGTGTGTGTGTATGTGTGCGCGTGTGCACTCTTGTACATGTTTGTATTTCAATGTGTGCATGTGGTGTGGTTTAGTGTGCGTCTGTTGTGTAGAAACTGGGTCAGTGCAAACCCAATTCCCCCTTTGCAGCAAGCGGAACGTTCCAGCAGCAACAGCTATTAAAGTTGTGAATAATCCATCACATCAGCTCAGACAGGGCCCACTTTCCCCTCAGAAAAAAAAGACCCACACAAAGGCAGTGTCAGAGAACACAGTCAGGTGTGTGCCGCTCAAACATGGATGTCACCCCCCTCGCCCGACACTCACTCAGGTTCCAATTAACATTCAGGGCAGATGGATGACTGAGACGGCTGCAGACTAACAAGATCAGTACAGAAGATGTTTTTAAATGCCAAGTGCAAAATTATGGTGTCGAGCTTCAGTGACATTTTGCAGAATACAAAGCAAAGGGCCAATGCTTGTTTAAAGTTATGTTAAAATACCCTTTAATTTAGATTGAGCTCTTTTTGTTTTATCACGTGAAATGCGTCTCCACCTGGATGTTGCTATGCATTATAGTTATTTTTAAGCTGAGACTATATGTCAAGAAATTTGAGACTTTATTTTAGACGTATTGTTTCAGTTAGCTTTCAATTGCAGATGCCAAACATTTGCTGGTTCCAGCTTCTCAAATAAGAGGATATCCTGATTTTCTGTGCTGTATATGATAGTAATCCAAGATAAGAAAAGTAAACACCATATTTTATTCTCTTCCCTACTGCATAGCAGTTTCAGTTTGGTAGGGAAGAGTACAAAAAGGTCAGATCTATATAATGTACGGTATTATCTGTTGTTTTACATGGAGGTTTTTTTAAATAAAAATATTGCGAACATGATGCCAGAAAAACAGGTGCTTTGCCCAAGTCTTAAAATTTTAAATAGAACCCTGCTTAGTGTTTTTTCACAGTGCCTAAACCAAACCAACTGGAAAGAATCCTGCTGAGACACACTTTGCTTATATTTCTGGCTGTGTTGGCAACAATGAATCAAAAACGAAGTTTTTGTTGTTTCTCATAATCTCACTGTTGGCTAATATATTGTTCCTTTGCACTTTTTATCTACAAGGTGCAAACCATTAAGGAACTAGAATATCAATATATTACCTGTTGAGGAATAGATAACTATACTAGGCTCGGGCAGTATCTGTTTTTTCATACTGTCGGACCTTTCTGACATTTCACCGGGGTATACGATCAGGTAATATAGAAAACAACCAATAGATAAATTGGTCATGAAGTGATTATTATGCAGCCGTAATTGTCGTGGGTTACAGCTTTCAGGTCGTCTTCCTCCAATCTGCCACTTCATTCTCTAGATGTTTCCTGCTGTGACTCGCGTGAGCATCAGCCTTTATTGTGCAGTTGTCGTCTTGCAGCATTACCTCACAGAGATCAGTCTGAAACGCCTTGCTGGGAATGAGCTTCCCCCTTTCTTGCCTGCCAGACTCCATAAAATGTTGCTAGGCAACCCCCAGTGTGAGTTAACTGTGTGTGTGTATGTGTATGTGTGTGTGTGTGTATGTATGTGAGAGATAGAGGAAGCTGTGCACCTTCTTCAGCACAGTCATGGTTTATGTGGACAGCAGCAGCAGTGTGGTAGTCACAGCATAGTGACTATCCTGACATTGAATTAAATCTAATTTTATTTCTATAGCCAAGAATCACAAACACCAAACACTAAAATCTGGCAAATCTTTTTAAAATGGGCATAAAAGTTAAACGCTCGCTTGAATTGGTTTTAATCTTGTTCGAAAAATTGTTTGTGCACATTGGATGGTAACGAGTTTTCTGAATAAATGGCGTAGTGAACAACTTGCATGACTGATCAGCTTTTTCCACTCCAACACGAAAAGAACAATTATAAGTTGCCCAATTGAATCCAAGTCCTGAAGACTTCTCTCCATTTTCTCTTGTGGTTGGAGATTGGAGTTGTCCGATTAGCAACCTCTCTTCTGTTGTTTTCTTTCTTCTTCTTCTACTGTTTACTGACAGATTAGCCTACAGCAATATATTACACTGCTATCTTCTGGCCAAAGTACGTTCATGCAGCTTTGTTTATTTGCTTGATGGAAATGTCTAATTCGCATTTTCTTGAATGCAACATTTCAAAATTTTGCATCAAAATTAACTTTGACTTTAATGGAAACATGGCTACAGTGTGTTCAGAGAGGGGGAGCTACAAAGGAGGGATCCCCCTCCCAGGGGTGCAATAGATGTCGTTTGTACTGAACAGATCAACACAGTAGACTAGAGTGTGAGAGGGGAAAGAGGGGGAGGGTCGAGAGGGGGAGAGAGAGACAGAAGAACAAGATGAACAATAATGGCACCAACCCTACATCGAAGTCTGTGACTAATGAAGGTAGATGTGGTGCTGGAAGATAAAGTCAAGACAGAAGTAATTGTTTATGTTGGTCAGAGGGCAGGATATGGAAAAAGAAGCATGTTTAATGGAGTGTTGGTGTGACGTCAGGGTCACACACGATAAACGTGTCAGTAAATTCTGACAGTTCTGCAGATCTGGTGGCAGACCCAGCTGAGAGGCTCTAAAACAGCCCAGCCCCAGCCTATTATGGCAATTTCACACGAACGGGTCTCTCTCATGTGCACGCCATGTTTCCATGGCAACAGCACCAACAGGGGCCAGGACCGGCTCTAGCTGATATCAGCGCTTCAGGGCGGAAACGTGTGCATTCTCGCTGAGAATCTCCGGTGCAGGAGCGCGTTACGTAGTTATGTGCTTTTGTGCGTAGCAGGAACTCCACCTCACAGGCTGTGGCTGCCTGTTGCTGCAGTGTCACCGTACAGCAAACATTAAACATGTCCTCACTCACACTCAGTCATGCAAGAGAAAAAAAAAAGAAAGGGAGAGGAAAAGAGGAGGTGGGAAAGCTCCTCAGGAGACAAATCCCTCCTCTGTTCGATGCCTTGATGCTAATCCACAGTGAAAGAACGTCATGTCTGTCTGCCTACGCTGCATCTCTCCTCTGCCTTTCTCTCTGTTTCCGGGGCGCTTTCTTTTCCCTCTCATCCTGCCTCGCTGCTTCCTTCAACTCTGCTGTTTGTTCTCGTCTCTGTGTTATCTCACCTTTTTGCTTTCTCTCTCTCACTCTCTCTCTTTATTTTTTTTACCAATTCACCAGTTTTTGTCTGCCCCTGTCCCTTGGCATCCCATCAGCACCTCATTGGGAAGTGCCACTGTGCTTCAGCCTCCACCTCCTAACATTTCACTCCAGGATATAGATTCAGATTTATGATGGTTAAGAAGGACACACATATTCCTGGTTATTTTATTTTATTTCACCCTTTATTTTTCCAGGAAGACCCATTGATAAAAAATCTCTTGTACAAGAGAGACCAAAATAACACAAAAATGACAAAAAAAATACAAGATACACAATAATAATTAAAGTATCTTTCACTGGTCAGCCTCTGTTCGGTACTATGTCGCTATTTCCATATTTTGTGGGCATTTTGAATAAGATTGCCAACACCAGTGCAAGTGGAATTGATTTATACATATTTAACAATGTACTTGTGAAATTAAATGTATGTACATGGAGATCTACATGGCTAATTACAATATGCTGAGAGAAAGCAGGAAGAACACTCCGGAGACGATCTCTAAAAAGTGTGTCTGTGTTTTCACCCAATTTAATTGTGAAGGACAGATGAATGTGCCGGATGTGTTGATAACAGTTATATTTGTCTGGCTTACCCAGAAACATCAGCTGCATAGAAGGAAAATGCAGTTTTCTGTCGACCCAGGGTACAACAAAAAGAAGCGTAGACAGATAAGCATGCAGAGGTAAGCTGCAGTTTACCTAGTTTACCAACGTTAATGTAACACTGTGTGAATTGTTAAAACAAGTAGGAAACCCAAGAGAAACAGGATGTATCAGGCTTTGTTAGCTGTCACATAACTGACACTTGAATAGAAATCCACTCAGTCACACTTCCTCTACCTTTTTTTTCTTTTAAACTCTCTGCTTTCCACAACCATGGTGAGAGATATTAACATCTTGATGTCAGGTGCTTATTCAGTTTCACTTCCAATCCTCAGGTCGTCTCCTTAATTTGCCCAGAAATCGGCACCTACTTTATTTCAGACGTGACAAGCAGTTCACCTGCACCAGCAGCTCCTGCGATCCATTTCCACACTGCAGACGTACAGTAATGAGAGAGGAATCCTCCTCCGCAGCCAGAGAGTCTCTTTGCTTCGACATACCCGAGCCTTCAGCTGCAGGAGGAGGCTGGGGAATGTTGACAGGACATACCAGTGCCTTTGCTCTAATGTGTTTCCTCGCAGTGACAACAGGCCTAGCCCCAAGTCACATCTCCCAGACTTAAGTCACCTCACAGCTGCTCTTCTGTCTCACAAACTCTGTGAACCATAAAGGCTGACACTCGCTGTCATCTGTCTCTCTCTCTCGCAGCGATGGAGTTCCACGAGAACCTCCATGACTTGGCCGTGAAGGAGGGGCTGAAGGGCCGGAAGCTGCACAAGGCGGTGGAGAGCTTCACATGGAACATCACCATACTGAAGGTGGGTGCAGTGCACTAGTGAGAACCAATGGTGTGATGTACTATACTATTAACATTATCAACATACTGTTCTGTTCTGTTTTTGGCCATTTTTGAACAAACTACTCTGACCATTTTTGACTTTTTTGACATACTATACAATGGCATTTTTTATACATACAACATACCATCACTTTGATTATCACATTTTAACTTGTAACAGAGTACTTTTATGGTGTGGTATTAGTACTTCACTGTTGAGTAAATTAACTGAATATTTCTTCCACCACTAGTGCTTTTGTATTTTCTTTTTTTGTTTGAGTAGTGTGCCACATTGTACTTTTATTTATATTTTCACCCACACAGAGTGATCAGAGATGTCAGAGGTCAGTGGCCTTGGGCAGTTTTTCTCATGGATGTTTCCAGTAGCTGCTGTAGTAATAATGTTCCTACCAGCACTATTCCAGTTATAGGACATGTAGTTGTACTGATAAGCACACACACAGGAGGTAAAAACAAATTTATTTATTATTAGTATATTGCAGTAGTAACCACCCTCATAATCACACTGAATGCCTCTCTGATTTTGCTTTCCTCATTGAGTCTTAGCCACTGTGCTCCACCACGCCTTTTATTTCAACCTCCACTGCCAACACAAGGGCTAATTATTGATGAATGACCTTCTGCATATTTATTTATGGTATTTGCACGTGTTAATTAAGATTACCACACGAGTGGCTCAGCTATAATTTATACTTCGTCCCCAGGCAATTGAGTTGAGTCAGGCAAGTGTGTGTAACCGGTTGTGTGTGCTGCATGTTTAATCCGGGGCGCTGCTTATATGGATCTTACGGTTGGCAGGCGAGTAGCTGAAACAGACTTCAGATTTTTGATGGTCGTTAAAGGTACATCCAGTTATCATGCCTGGTTCATCTGAAAGGTGACGTTTCTCAGCAATTGAGAATTTGCTCATTGAAGTTATGTGGCTTGATTATCACATTTTTAATTCCATACTATAGTATGACCTTTTATGGGATTTTTTTATGCTTGACATAATATACTATAACCCTGCTCAACTTTTTTGTTTTTCAACTTTTGTACATCCCATTATATGGTGTTTTTCTATCTTTTCTGGGAGAATTACACTAGGATATGTATTAACAGACTACAAATGAGCGAGTGTCAGCATTTTTAGATATTTTAAATATACCATAATATGGTGTTTTTCTGTCTTTTCTGGGTTGCCGAAGAAAAACGACATGCTTTAGTATGACTTTTGAAAATTGGGCCATTTTTCAACATGGTGTTTTTCTGCCATTTCTGGATAGATTAGGCTCTAATATGTACCAACACACTGAAATTGGGACATTTTAAGCATTTT
>CAFUXE010000112.1:536029-556357 GCA_903364295.1 Serranus cabrilla | reverse complement strand
GGGTTGGAAAGAAAGAGTGGCAGGATAAACCACAGCACTATACACCCTCATTAAAGCGGGGAGCGGAGAGAAAGGCAGCCGGATATCCACACTGGCTATTGCACACTTTTATCAGAATAGCTGTCTATTGTGCTGTGGGCTGATGGCACACAGGCAGGCAGGGAGCAGGGAGGGGTAAACTCCAGGGATACCAAATAGAGGATTAGTTTGTTCCTTCTTGACAAAATGCCCTCTGAGCGGCTTTTGCATTTATGTGAGACAAATGCACTTTATCTGATGTGATGCAATGGGCCCAAACTCTGAGCAAAGCAAGAGACACATTATCAGTTCTGTTTACGTATCGATAATGGGTAAATAGGCTTAATAGATATATGACCTATGACCTTTATTCATCAGTCACTGGCCATGTGAAGGCAACAACTCATTTATAACAAACAGCACTTAGTAAGTCTTCATTTTTTGTGTTTTTATTCAAGCAAAACAGAGAATACATTTAGATCATAAATATTTAACTACACTATAAAGTTGGTTATACTGAATTGTACAGTCCATCAGCACAATAACCAGATAAGATAAGACAAGATTTTGGTATCAGAAGCTTCCTGTTTTTCATTTGTATGCAGAGTGGTATTGACCAGCTTGGAAAAAGTATCTAGATCCCTTACTTAAGTAAAAGTACTAGTACCACGCTTTAAAAGGACTTCACTAAGTAAAAGAACCAGCATTAAAATTATCTTAAAGTGTCAAAAGTCCTCATTATGCAGAATAAATGAACGTAATATATTCCAAATATATTCAAAGATGATTATTATTGATGTATTTATGTAAGCAGCATATTGATTTTTATTCTACTTAATATACTGTTTGATTTAAAAAATAGTCGAATCACGTCAAATTAATTATTCATTTTTTGTGTTCAATCTCGACCTGAAAAGTAACTCAAGCTGGCAGCTAAATCCAGTGGAGTAGAAGTATAAAGTTACATAAAGTGGAAATACTCAAGTAAAGTACCTCAAAATTGTACTCAAGTACCATATTTGAGTAAATGTACTTAGTTACATTCCATTGCTGGTACTTACCAATCAAATTCGAACAGGGTTTAGTTGACCACAGGTAAACTGGCATTGATTGAAATGGAATCTAGGAACACACTGGCTTTTATGAAAACAGTAAAAAGAAGAGAAGGTCTTATCCATATATTCGCTGGCTACAACAGAACCCAGTGCTGCACCATTTTTTTTTAGAAGATTACGAATGTCCTTGCATAGTTTTGCTCAACTTTTAGTGTACAAAATAAAAACTAATAAAATTAGTTTGTAGCATTAGTTTCCTGGCATATTTTTAGTGCAATGGCAATTCATTCTGGTGTTATTTTCAGCCTAACACTCAAATGCCCTAAGGACACATGGAGCGGTGACACTTTCTTGCCCTCCTCTGATAAACACGACCCACCACGGTCAGTCAAAGCCTTAAATGAGTTTTTCATTTGGAGGGGTTTTTACTCCATGGTTTCCTAATGCCCTCAAGATTAACCTAGTGACCCTCAAATATTAGCTTTGACTGACTTTAGGGAGACGGGGCAGTAGCTGGAGGACACAAGAAAAACACTTTTTATTCAGTTGTGTATGCACTGAGATATATGTGATGGACGATTATCAGCTTTCTGCTCAAGAGCCATTTGTCAGAGGGAAGGACATCTGGCAGTGTGACGGACTGATGAATTGTGAGGGTAGCCTGACATTTTGCTGGTAAAATTTTCATTCTAATCCTGCTGTTTCTTCCTGTCCTTCCTCGTCCTCCTCTGCGTCCTTGGTCCTAGCCCTGTCCTCCCTCGCCTAGCCATCTGGTGGGGCCTGGTGTGTTTGCACAAGGCTCGGTCCTCTGGAATGTCAACATGAGGCTTTGTGTGAAGCCAGAGGAGCCCACATCCACTGGAGATAAGACCCCACCAACCCCGGGAGAGGGGAGGGGGGGTCAGAGGGTGGGAGTCTGGTGGGCGTAGTTAGAGGATGACTTAAAGTTTAACAAAGCTGCCAAGTGACCGATATACCCACGGCTTAATCCTGAAAATAACTCTCCCCACAGCAAACATTTGCCTAATTGAGGCTGTTACAAAGGAACCAAAATCTAATTTCTGAGTTGAAGACATCTGTGCAGCCACCAACCTCCCACCCAAAATGTTAATCTTATTTCCTGAATTTGACGCAGATATTTCTCCAAACTCTTTGCCATTGACCAATGGGGTCGGAGTAAGCATCTGTCAGGTCTGCGCTCCTCAACCTACCATTTGCATTGAGTAGCAGATAATGAATGGTTCATCGCTAGGTCAGTGCTCATGAGAGGGAGGGGTCTACTTGTGTTTGATTAAGGGCTTGCAAGGCACCGTGTCTGGTTCTGCATGGAAGGATAAACAAGTCGAGTGTGTGTTTGTGTGTGGGACTGTTGTGCATGTGCAAGTGACGATGTGTGTGGTTTGTTTCCCTGTGGGATCTTCTAAACATTTGCTAATGGTGCAATTGTGTCTGAGCAATTGTAATTCACAGATCCCACTTCTAGTTAGTTTATATGCTGACTTTGCCATGTCTGACAGTCTGAGGTAAGAGCTCTTGGAGTGCAATCAGTGGAAAAAGAAGAGCTGAAACTAAATTGTTTAGAGGGAGATAACAGAGTAGGATTGCCAGACCTCAACATCTTTGAGCAGAGTTTAGACTGCTTTTTTTGTAGACTAGGCAAGAGACAGGGGAATAATGTGCCCCAGTTAATAGTGTTTAGTTAGATTTAAGTAGGTTAAATACTGCACATGCTGGTACTGATCTATGCACACAGAATTTCAAATAGCAAAATGCTGCACTCTTAACTAGAGGTTTGTTACATTGGGCTAAAGTGGCATGTTTTACTGCTCTGGGTGTGTTCTATAAATGAGCTTAGTCATAATGTTCCCTGCCCAGTTATGCCAATCACAACACTCACCCCATCGGTCAGCTCTATTCCCCCATGTCTTGTCTTGCAGTGATGATGTCACTGGTGACATCAGAAGCTGTAAACCCTGACGCATGCCAATGATGTCGTGCCAAGGTGTCAAACATGGGTTTTCCAGTGGCAGGAGTTTTTATTCTCCGTGCAAACAAAATGCCTCATGTAGTCAAGATTTATTTGGGCTTATGACCGAGCATGTGACTAAGTTTTGTTTTATAAGGAACTGAGCTTAAAAGAGCAAATAAGTATTGCGTTTAGATGGCTTAAACCTCAGAAAACATGGGTTCATACATTTCCCACGGTGCAGCTCAATGGTAAACAGCAAGCAACAACCTCCATACCTGAAAAGTGAAACAATTGCAGAAGTGCATTATATCGTTATTATTTCAAATGGCCAGTAGTAGCCAGAATGCAAAGAAGTCTATGAGAGAATGACCCTACTTCCCACTTGAATCATTACCTCAGTAAACATTTTCCTAATTAGTTTATTGTCTCAATCTCTAGTTTATCAAAGGTTATTGTAACAATGTAGTTTTCTAAAAAAGTTTTGTTCGGCATCATGGTGTACTAAAAGTGACAGGATTTTCCTGTTAGTGCATTTTCTTTGTAGCCTGTTTTTCACTAGACAAAATTTGCATCCTAATTAATATCACCAGTATTGTATATATAACCAAGCTAGCTATGTATCTAATGCTAGCTTTAGCTGGTCACTTAGCATCCTCCTCCCTGGCTTCATGCACACAGTCTATGTTAAACACTATTGTCTTTTCAACCTTCCCCGAAATGGGAACTCTAATAAATATCTGCAGTTTCCACAAGAAGTGACTGAGATACTCGAGTGAGGTCACTTTGAGGCCACAGAAGACATTATACAGTACAGTAATTTATTTACTGTTGTATCATTCTTCTCTCATGCTTTGCAGCTGTGTTTGCAGAGACACCTGACCAAGCCAGGGTCACAGCAGAGAGTCACAGCAGTTTATTTACATTATTATGCTCCTTGGAGTTACCGTATGTTGGAGTCACATGTTAACTTAAACTGAAAGAAAAAAGATAAGAGAAAACAACAAAATCAGAGGCTGGGTCTGAGTACAGTAAACTGCAATTCTTTCATCACACCAGTTCAGCTGAACTGGAAGCAGTATATTACTGACAGGAGGACAGAAAGGTGGCTGTTAGTGTGTTGTAGACGGTAAAGAGTCTGTTGCCTCCTCTGGCCTCTGTCAAGACACAGACTGGATGGAGATATATTGCAATGTACACGCAGGACAGTTAACCACTCCAGCACTGTTACTGTCAGTAAACACAGGCCCAGGCCAATAAAAAAACCCCTTGTAAAAGAAAGAAAAAAAGAGTGCCCATAAATGATGTTTAATTGAAATTGTGCAGGAGGGCAGTTTGTCAGAGCTATGGCTCCCAGGAGTCCACACACATACACTCTGGCGCTGGGGGGAAGGGGAGCCGGAGGAGGAAGAGCAGGAAGTGGAAGAAGGGAGGTTAGGATTGATTGAAAAGGGAGGTGCGGATTGTTTTGGTCTCCAAAAGTGAAAGCAGAAGAGAGAATTGTCAAATGCATGATGAAGAGCTAAAGCTGGAGGAGGCATTTGAATTTGCCTATTTAGTCATTCAGAATAAGACGGATAATTTCCTGGTTACATACCGTAATGCAATGTTCCCTCAACATTTCTAGGTCTAATCCACGTTACTGAATAAAATTTCCCACCAGAGTACTTTAGTTTATGCATACTCAGCTGCAAATGTTGGCGCCTACCTTTGTCAGGTGGACTGTTTTCACAATCTAAATGACGGATGATCACCATGACAATGCCATGGTGACAGACAGGGGGTATAAATCACATGGGAAATAAATCACCACAAGACTCCTCCTCCCCTTTTCACCTGCATCACTCTTTCCAGCTAACAAGAAGTCCACTGTTTCTCTGAATGCCAACACAGCTCATTTCCCTTCACCCCCCTCTACTCAATTTGTCAATTTCAAATATGCTTTCAGCGTTTTGTTGGTTCTTTCTCTGGCTGTGTTTGCGTCTCCCTACTTTTCCCCCCTCTCTCTTTTTTTCCTGGTCAATCACATCCCCTCCCTCTTACCCCTCACTGACTTGAATGGCTAGAGTGATTGTGTGCTGCTGAAAGTTTGGGGGCAGGTAAAGGGAAACTTTTCTCTCTTTCTCATTCTGTACAGTAAGGAGGTCATTAAATAAAAGTGTGCAGTGAGTGACGTGCCCCTATACCTGCCTGCCTGCACCGAAACAACAAGAGCCGCTCTGTCCTGCCCAGGCAAGACGGGATAATTATAGCTCCAGAGTTAATCACTTACCTCAAAGCCTTTTAGTTCTACAGCTTCTTGCCTCTTTGCCTCTCTTTTCAGGTTTGCCGCCACCTGCCAATATTGGAGTGTCGCAACATTAAGGATTGTTACTTTTTTTTTCATTCAGATACAATGATGGGTGTGGGCAGTGTTACGGTTGAGGTAGTTCGTACATGCACACAGAGGGGCAAACAGTTCAAGGTGTGCTGCAGGCTTTCACTCAGACACACTGTGAGTTTGGGTTCACTTGCAGGTTACCATCCATCTTCTTGAGGCATGACACATTTGCCCATTTCTCACATTTTCCAGGAAAGTTTGGGTTCTTGAGTGAGTTAAAGCTGCTGCAGTAAGCCTCACACTGTGTCCTGAATCAATAGGATGCTTTTCAATAAGCCAGTGCTGCTGTTCTTTTACCTCCTCTGCACACTAAACTTCTATATTTTGATATTATGTAAAAAAAAAAACTAAAAAAAAAACTGATCAAAGCATCACTACATATCTGTTATATATGTACATATTTTTTCCCGTTGTTGGAAGTTATATCCAGACAATTTTTGTTGTTGTTGTTGCTTTCTGTTCCTGTTTCCTAACCTGAAGCAAGTGTTTTTGATGCTTAACCATTTAACAACATGTTTAAAACAGTGATCCTGAAGTGTTAACAATGTGTTAACACTGTTAACTCCTGTGAAGTGGCTTTATGACACGAACAAACCACCAGCTATTTCACAGATTTTTGTGAAACTGGTTCACATCATATAGAGAAAATGTTTTGTTTTCCTCCAGCTGCTCAGCCTCAACTCTCTGACTTGTGGTGTCATTTGATGGACAGAAAGCTTTACTTGTTGCTAAAGTTGGCCACTAACTGCTGCTAACTGTAGCTGCTGTTAACTAGTAAGCGTTCACTCAGTTAACCATACTGCTAGGATTGGAAGCTGGAGGAGTGTTGGTGTTTACATCACTGATAAAAGGCTTTGGACCAATGAGGTTTGAGGTTGCACTTGCTAGATGTTTGGTTATGTTAGCAAAATGAATGAATGGTTTTTGACCATAGCTTATGTGGTCACACAGCTGTCATATTTACAACTGTGATGCCAGAGAAAATTGCACTTTGAAACTGTAGAGGCACTAAATCTCCAAAAATACCAAATCTACATAATGTTGCTTTAACGCCATGTCTTCTCCATCTGTCCCAGCTGGGAACATATGAATCTGTAGGTTGAACAGCCCATTTCTGCTGTGAATTCACTCCCTCCCAGGTTCCATGGCTGAGCAGCGAGGAGGGGGGGTTAGAAAAGGAGAGGGCCCCTGAAAAGGTGCTTTGTGCTGGTTTAGAAGGGCCCGAGGCTTTAGCCTGTCAGAGGTTGTGGTTCTAGGCCAGCAGCCAGGCCTTCAGACCTTCTCGCTGGCAGGCACTGAACTACCATCTGGAGTGACGGGCCCTTCCTGGACTGCTCCGTGAGCTGCACAGAGCCAGGCTGGGCTGAGCTGGTTCGGCTAGGCTGAGACACACCACAGAGGGCTGCAAAAATAAACCATTGGTGCTTCGCTGAAATTCCTTGGCTCCAGAGCCTGAACTCTGAGGACCATTCCCATGGGAGAATAGCAGAGTGGCCTCACACTGAGCTGCAAGACAAAACTACTTTACTAGGATCCCCGTTGCATGTACCACTAAAATCTGGGCTGTTGTATTGCATGATTATGATGATTATAATGATGTTTGAATTACACCCAGAAACCTGCTCAGGTTGCATTTGGCTGGAATGCCTTGAAAATTGATGAAAGAAAAAAAGGAATAAATGGTGTGAGATGAGTCACTATCATCAAAAGTGATTTATTATGTTTATGGAAGCCTGTGCCCTGGCTGCCATCAGTGGGAATGATCAGCACACTATGTGGTGCTGCAAACACAATTAAGTAAAGAGGCAGAGACAGACAGACTCCTGACTCACCCACTTCTTTCAGGGCCTTTGTTTACATTCTGGATCCAGACCTATATAATGCAGGAGAAGTATGTCTGAAGACAGGGTGAGAAGTGTGGCAGTCAGAGTCAGGCTCAGATTTGTACTGTGGAGAGCACACAGTGTGGAGCTCAATGCTGCATTTCAGCCACGCCACTACACATGACATGAAATCAAAGTTTTCCCCTTCAACTGGAAAGCGAGATAATTCACGGTACATTTAGTACGAGGGAGAAAAATGTGAACCATATTGTGTCGGGTGTTTTAGTGGGGCAAGTCTCTGTACTTCCCCATCCCCCAACCCTGCAACAGAATAAAAATTCCTCTGCCTTTCTGGAGTGGGCCCAAGCCAAGCAAATTATGGACCAAAATCTTTTTATATGAACCTCTGTCACGCAAAAAACATCACTAAGCCCCATCTCTAGCTCTGGTTCTCCTGCAGCGGGCCCTGTTTTATCCCTTTCCTCTGAGCAAGGCCATTATATTGAATCCTTGAGGCCTCCCGAATCGAAAGGGAGAGAACACGAACAAAAGCCCAGGCCCTGCAGAGACCACTTCAGAGAATTTGATGCAAAACAAAAACCAAGCAAGTTACATCGATAGGCCTGGACAATGTAGCTTAATGGTTGATCAATATATCAAAAACTCCCCATGTCCTCCGTGAGGCTTTGGAGTTGAGTCACAAACTTCCCAGCAATCACAGCTGGAACCACTGTGGGCTCAAAAACATGTACTGTCTCACCCTTTAGTGGCTCACACAATAAAGGTCAATCACATTTTGTTTTATAACTTGGCCACTTGTTTTTGGCCTGCTAGTATAAATATGAATGTTAATGAGAACTGGGAACACGGCAACATCACTTAAGAGAAGTGTGATGGGGCAAGAAACATGAGCAGTCAGACGATCAGACCAACCCTGTTAGGCCAATGTGTTTGGGAGAGAAAAGAGAGTTGGACAGAAAAACTGTAACTTCCTGGTTCAGGAAACCATATACAAAGAAATAAGTGTTTGTTCGTAACCGTGATTTGCTCTTACTTGGTTAGTACTACGGATTTCTGGGATTCACCAGTGTTAAAAAAAGAAAATCTTGTTTCTACACAAATTGGTTGTTCAACGCACTGAAACATACATTTTAAATATGAGAAACATAAATTAAAGCATGAATATTATACAACAAATCTTAGAGCATTATATTTTACCAGTGGTGGAAAAAGTATTCAGATCCCTCATTATGTAAAAGTACTAATACCACACTTTAAAATGACTTATTTATGTGACTTACTTAAGTAAAAGTATAAAAGTACCAGCATCAGAATGTAAAGTGCCTGATTTAGAATGGACCCACTCAGATTGTTATATAGATTCTCATTATATCAATTATGAAGTTTAATGAAAAAATTTGTAATCACTTTAAATTGATGATGTTTTTCATGTTGAATCTTTACCTGTAAACTAACTAAACTAAAGATTGCAGCTATACGTAGTGGAGTAAAAAGTGCAATATTTGTGTCACCTGAGAAGAGCAGATGGTTTACAATGTTTGGTGCATCTGGAGTTAATTTCTCTTACTTCTTTTGTCTAAACAGAAAATTAAGGGAAAATATGAGATAAATTAAGGAGAATGTTGCTGTTTGAGAGTGTTTGAGTGTTACTTAAACTCTAAATTGTAAATGTCCAAATCAGACTCTGGAGGCATCACCATAATTTGCAAGGTGAGGAATGAGATTCAGAAGCAAGCTGGAACTTTTTTCTCATTAAGCAACTTTTATTTACGACTGGCTTGTTTACATCCCATCTGACCTTGTTGTTTACACTGCTGTTGTAATTCTAGATTTAGCAATTATTTGGTTGAGTATAATTATCTGCACTGAGATAATAAACGGTAATTATGATTTTAAAAAACAGAAAAAAAGAGATTTTTTTTAAAAAGGACTCTCCTGTTCAACACCATTGCTTCTCTTTGGTATTTTATCATTAATCTTCATGAGATCACCACACGCCCCTATATGCAGTCAGATTGTGTCCCCCAGCTTTCACCTCTAAAGTTCAGCCTGGTGTGAACCACTCAAATGGCCCTGTTGTTTACAGTAGTGTTAAGTGCGTGCCCCTCCAGGATCAGTCAGAGCCATAATCCCCTCTTCATTCCCACTGAGGCCCAGAGTGTGTGTAAGTGGACATGGGTGATGGCAGACAAGGAACGGCTCACCAGCCCACCCATTCAAGCCAGCCAGGCAGCTTCAAGCACACATGTGAACACATTTTCATTCTCAGATCCACACACACACACAATGAGAGAGCACAAGTGCAAATAATGTAAAAAAAAAGAAAAAAAGAAAAGAGAGCAAATGAGAGAGGTTTTCGTCCTTTTTTTCCCCCCAAGATATTACCCCCTTCTTTCTCTGTTCTCCCTGCGTTTTTATGTCATCTCACCTTGTAAAAAGGCTTTATGGTCTTCCCAGACCTCATGGCTATGAGTGTGGTGAGGTGGATTGTGGGAGCTTTAGAACTCCTCCAGGAACAGCACTTAGTGCGAGTGACAAGAGAGCATCTCCAGAGAGCTTTAGCTTGCAAACTGGGAAACTCTTTAATCGGACTTCCTCTCCTTTTGCTGACTTTTTTTCTCTTCTCTTTTTTCTTCTTTGTACAAGTATAAGCTTACAGAGTGGCAAAGTTAAACAGCGTCAGTGGGTGTTTACCAGACTTTTAAATAAGAGTCACTGGAGCATAAAGGCCAAAAAGATATATAATACACTTAATGTTTTCCTCAAGGCTAAGACACTAAATTTGATAATAACTACATGTTTGAAGTGAACTTTTTGACCTTTGACTCTCTGCCATTAACATCCCAGGAAAACTGGCCAATGATCCCGAAAGTGAATGAATACCTTGAGGTTTCTTTCATGGTCGTTCACTTGCCAGGCCAGACCAGAGCGAAGGAAAAAGTCTTACCGGCGGAGAACCCCAGGGCTGCGTTCTGAGCCCCCTGCACAAAGGCAACTTCCCTGGATGAGAAGTTGTTTAAACCCAGTATTTCTGCACAGTTGCAGACAAAGATTAGGCTTTACTAATATTATTAGCGGTATACTATTTGTAGAGTTAGACTCTAGTGGTGGCAGCCTAGGATTATTTCCAACTTGTGTGATCCAAACATTTTTAATTACTTAGAGAGTGTGATGTCCAAAATTCAAAATTAATAAAAAAAAGAAAGAAAGAAAAAGAAAAATGTTTATAATTTACAAAATCCACAACAGGCTTTTTGAAATGTAATTTTCTGCTTCAGTCCATATTTGTTGGCGTTTCAAAAACAATATCTTCACTGTAGTTGAAGCATTTCACCCCTCGACTTCTACAATTACATTTATACAACCACAATAACAAAATATTTATTTGGGCTCTAATACTATTCATGAATAAACATTGATTTAATAATACAAAAAATAATAATTTAATTAGATGAGTCATTTGATTCAATATTTTGTTTGAGGATCTTTGCTTTTCTTTTGTTGTTTTAAGATGATGACATCATAAAATCACAATAATTTGAAGCTTCATTTAAAAAAAACCTCAATAGAGCCCTATGCTGTACATAATCGACTGTGTAACCACTTTTGATGCCATCAATAAATTGACTGAACTGCAGGATTACATTTCAGAGGAATTTGACCTTATATAATGTGAAGAAAATGTGAAGATTGACTTCCCCTGCAGGTCACACAACAAAGGCAGTATGTGCCACCTATTGCTACAGTCAGTTATATGATGTGCAATATAATATAACTGTTAAAAGAAATTGTCATGAGGGACAAAATGGGAAATCCACATGACAGAAAGGGAAAAAAAAGAGAGGAGTGTATTTGGTCGTATGTTAATCTAATCAGGTAGGTGTTACCCATTAGCACTGAGGTCTCATATCAGCAACTGTAACTTCTTCATACCCCCACCTTCAACTCCTCCTGCTTCTCCCCCCACTTTCTATCTTCCGGTCCCTGTGCAGGTCTGTCTGTATAATGTCCACACAGAGCCAATGTGGGGCCTCTCCGAGGTGTTCAACAGCTATGCTTTAAATCATGCAATTAGTGCTCAGCTGGGGGATTTATGCTCTCTGGCAACAGCACTTTTTTCCTTATATATGGCTGTGGGGAGACGACAGGAATGCAACAATAAAAACAATCTGAAAAAATCTGATTTTATATCAGTATACACAGAATATATTATTGTATGTATAACATGATGTAGTTGCTATTTGAAACCCATTTTACCATGCCTTTCTTTACCCAGTCTTTTAAGAAGCTATTCAAAAGCTTTTGTAGAGTTCTGTAAAGTTTTTGGAGAGAATATGTGTTCTATGTACAGTTTATGTATAGTTCTGTGCCTGTGTTTGTCTACCCCCCTCTCTGTGTCTCAGGCGTCAGTCTGACCAGTTTTATGTCTTTTCTCAGAACAAATAAACATGCTAAAATGAACATAATGAACAGCGAGTTATGACTCCGCTGCTGAAACTGCCTTTCCCGACATGGATGTCGTCACGAAAGCAAATACTGTGTTAGTCAACTTTGGATGGAAATCTATTTTTTTCCCTTACCCACTGCATTTTAATCATGGACATCTATATACACACTAAAAGCAAAAAGCAAATAAAGAATTCTCAATACAAACACACGCTGTCCTGGCTTCTCACAGATGCCTTGGTGTGAGAAAGCTCCAGAAACTTGTATGTGTAACAAAAGTGCTGACCACAAATTCCTGACAGTGTCCAGTTGTGGGTCACTGCCTCGAGTCCAAAACCAAAACCACGGAACACGCGAGACCACAGAAAATGCAGCAAAAGAGTCCAAACACACAATACACGATACTGATATTATAACACGCTACCTCTCCTTTTTCTTCTTCACCCACACATACAGACACATGAATTAATTTACAGTGTAGAGCCACACAGGGAGAGACAGAGACCCTTTGTGAAGACAAAGACGGCTGTCATACGAACACATTTAGACCAAATTTAATCATCATAATGATCGTCATCAATCACAGTTGAGGTAAATATGAGTTTGTGTTGGGGATGAATCACATCTGATAAATTGAATCCATTTAATTGGGCAGGCGTCCTGAAGATGAGCAATGAGCTAAAGACATTCCCCAGATTTGATTTCCCATTAGCCCGCTGAAGTGAAGAGGGGCAGTCACAAACACCACGCCATGCATTGTGATTGATATGACATTTATTCATAGGAGGGATGATGGGCTAAGATCTGTTTTGGAAAAAAAATGAGGTAATCAATTTGTGTGTTTTGAATAACTAAAAAAACATCCATTTCATGATAGGAATCATTTTATTTCAGTCACCATTTCATGGTGAATATTCTCTGTTGAAATGAAAATCTTCATCTGTGCTTGTGATATATGATGCTCTCTCTCCCCTCCTTTTCCATCCCACCCGCCGTGTGTGTGTGTGTGTGCATGTGTGTGTGTATGGTTTCCTGTGTGGCATACTCTCCAGGTTGTGCTCTTGGAGAAAATTTACGACAGAGGATGTTTGGTCTTCCTCTCGCTCCAGGGCAGGAAAAGTTGTGAAATATGTGTAAGCAATAAAAAAGACCAGCATGTTGTATTTAAACGGCGCAAATAGTAACATAGGCACGCACTGTATGCATGCACGCCTGCATGATTCCCAACGGTGAACCCCAAAGTTGAGGACAAAGACTGATTGAGTCAGATGTGTGATGAGGGAGAGAGAGGACAGGCACAGCACAGAGAGGTGAGAGAGAGAAAGAGGTATTGGGAGATTGAGTCTGTGTAGTTCTTGGCTCTGTATTCGCACCCTGTTACATTCTTTCCATGAAAGAATGCAAAGAGCATAAAAGCCATTAACTGCAGAGGTTGTCTAACAACAGCCTGGCCCATTTACTATGGTATAATTTACTGCCTTGGTAATTATCTGGCTGCATTAAAATACACCATTTTGACCAAAATTGGGGCTGGTGTGCTTGACTGTGGTTTTAGCAACGTCTGAAAGAGTTATTGTGTAAAATAGCTGGTTTTCCATTGGTCAGAAACACATTTTTTCTTTTATAGGCGTCAGGTGTCGGGTTCTCTTACTTGTCATCTGTGTTTTGTCACATTGAGGAACAGTTGGAGAAATAAACTGCTGAGTAACACTGACAAGATATGATGACATGGCAATGTTGCTAAGTCCTTTAATCCACACAACCACATTACATAACGTTTTTGTTACTACCTTCATTGAGTGCAAAAATATGACAAAAATATGACAAAAATAAGATACTGTGGTTGTTTTTACCACTTAGTTTGTAGTTTGTGGCGCCCTCTAGTGGCCGTAGTGGTTCAGAAGTGTATCAGCAGGCAGAGGCAAAGATACGGTATAAAGAATGACAAAGTCCACCTGGTGAGAGGGTCAAACAAACACAGGACTTTCACTCAGAAGAATAAAAACAAAATTCAGTTATCTAACTTCACTTACAAGTTAGTCCATGCATACATCATGTTTCATGTCATGTTTTTACCAAACCAACCTATCTACCTCACTTTCTGTAGTTCATTTATTTTACTTTTTAACCATCTTCAGTCTAGCCATGCACCTTTTAGCTAAGGAAACTACAAGCGTTTAACAATGTTAACCACATGTTTAAAACAGCTGCAGGTATGAATAGGTTTGTGTTGATCTCCTGCCACAGGTAGAGGCGCTAAATCTGGAAAATACTTGGAGGACTCGTTGCTCTAATGTGGCCACTAAAGGGTGCTGCCTAAAGACAAACTTATATGTGGGTCAAAATAAGCTGCCGTACAAACTACAAATGTTTTTTTCTGGGGGGAGGACAGTGTCCAGTGTCAGTGTGTGTGAGTGTATTTTCAGTTGTGTGTGTGAGTGATTCTGTTTAATGTGTGAAAATGTGAAAAGTATACGTGTGTGCAAACATTTATCACCCTGCTGCCCAAACTTTGACGAGGTAATGCGTACACACTGGACACATTGTTTCCCTCAGTAATAAGCCAACTGGACAGGCTCCAGTGAAAATAGTATGAAGGACGAGATGGTAATCTATTTACCCATTTTCACATTCTTGAAGCGGTAGGGCTCACCTCAGTGGGGGAAGCCATTAAGTACTTTCTGCAAGCTGATGGCAAAACCATACTTTCAATTTACGAAGTGCAGTTGTTGGGGTGCTGCTTTGTAGCAGCTATTGATCTCAAACCAGGACTGCTGACCTGCAATGAAACAAAACATTTGTGGGTGAGTGAATGACAATATGAGCCCAGGAAAGCTTCTGAAATCCTTTAATGGGACGTTTGGAATCACTGTTAAACCCCTGTTCACCCCACCTCCCTCTCCCCACACGGCCGATATCTCCACACTGTGGCATACAGTAAAATTATGGCCTAATTAAGTCGGGGGAGGAGAGGAGGGGGTGATGGTGGTTAGGTTTCAGGGTCTAACTGCTGCTGTTCTTGGCACGATGCTATCTGCTCAGGCTCAGGGGAGCTCGGGACCAACATCTAACCTTCATCCCCCCACCCTCTTAGAAGCTATGGGTGCAGACAGTTTGGTGCCACGAGGTCCGGAACCAGTAATGGACCGAGTGGTGGCTAATGAGCTCCCTAACGCACAAATGGGAGCATGTGGTGTGGGCCACATCCCCCTGCCTCCTCTGCAGAACTCACCCCTGCTCATTTTCACCGACCTGCTCTAAAAATGACGTTGCCATACAACAAAACATATACATTGCTGATCAAAGTCCATATAAGTCCACGTGGGAAGGAAGTCGGGGTGGATGGACGGGTCAAAGAAATACAACTTTGAACTATGAAACGTAGTTATAACCAAACACAGGACTTTGCATCTTGTGTGAATCCAAAAGTCAATTTTGGCTTAATTAAAGAATAAACATACTTATTTTAACACAAATATGATCTTTTCCAAAACCTAACCAAGTGCTACCATTTCACATCGTTAACCAGGTGTTTAGAGCTGCGATCATGCTTCCCCCGAAATGTAAATAAGGGTGCAGTTTCATTGTGTGGGAATGAAGAGTATTTATTTTTTTTAAAGTGAGATTTTGCACATATTGCAGACACAGGTCAAGTTGTTACTACTAATGCCTAAATTATAGGCAATAAATTCAAATTAATGTAATTAATAAAAGGTGATGATGGGGGCATTCATTTAACCGGAAGGAAAAAGCATTTAGCATTTAATATTACATAAAGACATATTGTTAAAGGTTTCTTCATTGACATGTACAGAATTAAAGACTAGGGTTGTTTCACACAATGCAGCAACTTGCTTGAACTCATCACAAAGCAAAATCTGTTTATTATTCTCTCTGCCAAGAAGGTTATGTTTGTTTGTGGGTAGGATTATGGAAAAACTAAGGTCTATAAGTTCATGAAACTTGGTGAAACCATGGGCCAATAAGGGACCTATTACACTTTGCTGTGTCTCCAAATGATGGACAGATTCATTAATTATTTTCCACTTTCATAAACATTGTGAGACAGGGCATTGTCTTCGCTCTCTGAGGACCATTCTAGTTTAGCCAGTAAAATTTATTGCTACATTAGGATTTCTTTGCACTACATGAAGATCATCTATCAAACTGTGGCTAGTGCTGTGACATGTTCTCCCGAGGAACTTCTTGTCCTTTTCTTTTGTTATTGCTGCACAAACAAAGTAAAGCACTTCCTACTCAGTTGTAAGAACCGAAACGGACAATGTTAAACTTTCACAAAATAGTGTGTATGGAACAGCTGTGTTACATAAATTGGTCATAAAGTCACAAAATTGACATTTATTTATATGAAACTGTTGTGCATCATTAAAAGAGAAAAAAAGGAAAAAAAAGTCCTCGATCCTCTGCTCCACCACGTCTTGGCACGCCTCGGGCCTTCGGTTGTTAGGGCTAACATAAACCCGTTACAAAGGGATGTGGACGTCATATAAGCGTGTGTGAGCCATTTGTTGTATCAATGACACCCACAACAAACCAATTCCTTCATCATCCCCTCCCTTCAATGGATGGTTTCCACAACCCCAAACACATCAGTTCATTTCTGACACAGTCCTGACAAATTACAAACCGTTCCCGTGTTTGGGGTTTAGCTGGGCCGCATTGGTGGGAGCGCCACATGCAGTGTGTTTGGAGATGAAGGGCTGATGAGAGCCAAGCTGTTGTCAGAAACAGACTGCACACACAACTAACAATGCAGCTCTGAGAACCACCATTGACCATATGGTGGCACTTAGTTGAACTCTTTGTCAGCATTACATTGTTTAATTTCATATATGCCTGCTTAAGAAAGAAAGAAATATGTTTATGTTTACTCCGCTAATGGAATTTGGATTTGTGCGATGGATAAATATTTACAGCCGGGATAAAAAGTCATTCATCAGGTTTATGACGGCTTCTCAGGGAGGACTGGAAAAGTTGGTGGGATTTCTAAAACAGAATGGTTTATGAGTTTATCTAGGAGAAAAAGTCGTTTTTTTTTTACTTATTTCAGGATGACATCACTGTGTCTTCATCACTTTGGTGGGATCACCCAAAGTGCTGCCATATCACATATACTGCTACGCTTCTCAACCGCGGACATGCTTCAACACACTCCAAATGAAATGCAACATCCCATTTTATTCTCAGTTGAACCCGATCCACTAACAAGCGGAGGTCTAGTGAACCTGAAGCAGCAATATATGAGGTTAGTTTTAGGTTACCAAGTAGATGATTGTCCACTCAACTAACAGAGAGCTGATTCACTGAAGGGTTAGAAGGTGATCAATGGTCCATTGCATCAGATAAGCACCTGACTGGGTGGCTGGATGGATCCCATCTCAGCAGCTGAGGGTAAACAATGCGGTCCTAGAGTCACCCAAAGGCACCTGAAAACGAAGGGACAATCAGAGCTTTTCAGACCGGCAGCGAGGTGAGCGGGCAGGTTGGTCCGGGGTGAGGAGGGCGGCAGAGGCAATAAAGGCTCTGTGATTAACATGAAAATCACTTGGTTGATAGATCTGGTGACAGTGATCGAGCCAGTGTGTGTACACGCAGCGAGGATGTCGGGGCAGCAGTACTGCTGGGTTTGCGTTACAAGGGAAAAGACAGACACTGTTTGGCGTTATTGTTGATGGATGATGTGGGAATGGATAGAAGACGGGTCGCAGATAGAACTCCAGATGGAGAAAGTAAGGGATGAAGGATGAGGAGGAGGAGTGTAGAAGATAGACAACATCTTAGCTACTCAGTGCTGTAATGTCTCCCTGGCTCAGCTATGATCTCACGCGTGTGAGCAGGAACACCTGCTCTGAGCTGGCTGTGTCTCCGTGGCATATTGATATGTAGCCGCAGAAAGAGACGAGCAAGAATACCAAACATCTGCTGAGCTGGATGCTGTTGAACGATGAAGCTCAGTGATGTAAAGTCACATTATAATGGCATCTATTAAACACAAAGTGTGTCTGAGCAGACACTCAAAGATAAAAGCGGGTACCAAAAAAACATTTTAGGTTCATATAGTAAACTGAGAAAGATCATTATTCCTTCGTGTTAAAGGAACACTCAACTGAGACGGTGTCTTTGGATGATCAGATATTCACCACCTGTGGACCTGAATGGTGGCTCTGAGGAGTTTGTTGTTCTTGGGGCATCCTGATAGCTGCATGGTTAAGACACACACCACTTATTGTGAGCTGGGGACCTCTGGTTGACGTAGTACCCCTCTCTCGCCACTAGTTCCCTGCACGTTATAAGGAGAAAAAATGACAATGGTTATGCAGATGACAGGAAATGATCATTCACAGAAGTTACAGTATATTATGATGGAAATTCAAGTGGCAACCTCCACATCTGGGAAAATAACCCAACAGATAAGTGCAGTTCCTTAAAAACAGATTTGGTCTTTATGGCTAATTATCCTATTCATGCCAACTAATCAGGGGGCAAATCTTTATATAACTCAGTCCATTTAAATCAAAGTTATGCATAATTAAGGGCTTGGCCACTTTGAGTGACAGGTGTCTGCCGTCACAGGTGGCTCGTTTCAGCAACAAGGCTTTGTTCACCACACACACACTCCACCTCTGCCGCAGCAGTCAGGCGCTGACAAGAAGGCAAAGATTGGAGCCGCCCACATTGACCTTAACATCAGCTCTTTAGAAACACATGTGTGACATCATAGAAACTACGTCCACATTTTCCACAGTCTATGTGACTAAGACTACCACCATGCTACCATTTGCCAGTGTAATGCAAGCTCAGCCAAAGCATGTGGGGATTTTTGAAGAAGTTTTTGAAGAAGTTATGAGCTTACTCATAGCTATGAACACAGTAGTGCAGTTTGTATACAATTAAGGCTACTCCTCAAGACAATGTTCTGTACTGTGGCTTGTTTGCCAACTGCTGATTGAAGTAAAGGGTTAGCCCTGACGATAGCGACAACTTTGGCTTTGGCCCGGGCACACTTAAGGCGGATTAGCTATTTTCATTTTAGTGACAAGCAGCAGAATTTCAGTACAATTCCTGAAGTGCTTAAACTTTATTAAACATATATGACACAAATTAAAACATCCACGGAAACTTATAAAACACCTGCACAGCACAAACCACTTCTCCAACACTGATTGTAATGATTAGTATGTTTCAGAAATCATTGCTTGGCCAATACATCTCTAAATATGCCCCTTCAGAGGTGCTATGAGGAGGCAGTTTAGCTACAGTATGCTGTGATAGAAAACCTTTGGTAAACAACCTGTCCAATGTTTAAATATCTTTGTTTGCAATGTTTGCATGTGTATCCCTGTCTCTGTATATGGGCCTGTAGTGAAGTGATGGCTGTATATTTTTATAGTTATTCACTCCACTCTTTGTGTTTTCTGCTCCACTTTGACCTCTCCATACCCATTACCTCATGCTGTGAGATCACACAAACACTGTATTAAAAGTCTGCCACTATGCTCTATGAAATGAGCTGTCCCTTGTTCTGTGCATAATGAGGATGAATTCATGATGTAAAAAAAATCATGCCTAGTCCATCTTGTGTTTGGCTTGTCCAAGAGCTCTGTCACCAGTTTCACTGCAAGGTGTTGGCACAGTGTGTGTGTGTGTGCGTGTGTGCAGTGCCCTGGGCTGGCCAGTAGACAGTAGTGTGTGTCATGGTGTGGCCTCACTTTGCATTCCTTTGTATTATGTCCTTTCAGGCCTAAGGCAAACATCTCTGCACTCAGTGACACACAAAAGCACAAAAACACGTCTCAGATTGTCCCAGCTTGTGTTTTAAAGTGAACTTGAAATTCCGGGCTCTCTTGTGTGAGTAAAAAATGACAAAAACTAGGCTGTTCCTGTGTGGGAGGAGTCAGAAGAGGAGGACGTTCTCGGGTCGATGAAGACGAGGAGGTCAAGCTGCCTGCGAACACGGAAACTTGATCTTTAATCTTGATAAAGTTGTGACGGCTGGACTGAGTTAAGTTAAACCAACAACAGCCTGATTGGAGGACAGCTTGATTCGCTTCACCGCTTTCAGACGTTCCTGTAAAACCTGCATCCGTGCTGCTTCGACGAATGCCCTTTCACTTTCAGGACATGTTTTTGTTTTGTCTCCAGAAGGCAGCCTCTCATAGCTCTGACCAGAGCCCTGATGTTTCCAGTTAACCCACAGTGGAAGTCTCTCATTTGACAAACAGCAGTTTCGCTCCGGGAGCTTTGGTATACCAAGAGAAGAGCCTATCCACATGAAGACTGATGCTGGAAAATCCCACAAAACACACACACTCTCTCACACGTACAGGACTTGTGATTTATGCCAGTCTGTGTAGTCAAGATGCTCCAAACCAGCTGCTCTAATTGATAACAGTGTATTTTATGAGTGGGGATCATCACTCATACTTCTGCGAGTGGTTTAGCAACTCTCAGCAGGGGTTGTGTGCCTGAACACACAGGCCTGCGTGTTTTCCCATTGTTTAATGTTATTGGGTTTCGTTTTGGAATCCATAAATTCAAAACCCTCTTCACTGAGGGCGATTCAGGTCACAGAGCCCCTTTTCCCAGAACTGTGCCAGT
>CAFUXE010000112.1:477030-529127 GCA_903364295.1 Serranus cabrilla | reverse complement strand
AACGGTCTTTGTGTCCAGGTGAGAACTTCTTTACTCATGTTCTACATAACTGACATAAATGCATCCAGTAATTCTGTGTGAAAGTAGATATTTTAAGCCTAACAATGTTCCTTTTTCCTAAACCTAACCAAGTACTTCTGTATCACAGTGTTACCAATGTGTTTAAAACAGCAATCGTCATGTTTGAAACACTAAATGTTATTTCATTCAGGTTTTCATACGAAATCATACAAAATGTTCATAAAATATATTGCCTGATTACTGCCCTTTTGGGGTTTTCTGTTGTGAAGCACTAACTTTGTTAAGGAAAAGTCTGATATAGGAACGTTTTCTTGTTTCTTGTCTTGTTACTTTATTGCTTCTAGTGTAGTCACCTGCCATAGAGTATTATTTTTTTTAAATTCGAGACACTAGGCTTCCTGGCAAATTTAGAGTAAAATGAAAAAGTAAAAATTAGAAGTATCTCACCTAATTTTTCAAAGTTTTAGGTTAAATAACTCCTAAAGGACAAATGTGAGAGTACATGTAACATGATACAATATAATAACAAAAACAAAATACAATGCTATGAAATAGTGTAATACAATTCATTGTTGCCAGAATGCATTTGTATCGTTGACTTAAAACATACTCAGACCCTCCACAGTGACACATTTTCCTCTTTTATTCCTTTCTTTTCTATACATCTCTGTTCCATGAGCCAGAGTGAGCAGTAAATCCCGGCTGGCAGAGACTCTGACAGTTCAGCTGCTGTGGATCTGTGGGTAATTATCCGTGTCTGTACACAAGAAAGACGTGTCTGAGTTGTAAAGAACTGAGGTGAAACAGGCCAAAAAAATACAGACCAACCTAATAAAATCCCCTTAAAATTATAAAGTGTAGAGGGTACAAGTCCACGCTGCTTGCCTGGTCTTGATGTTAAACCAACAAAGGTGAGGGGAAGGCTAAGTGCTTGAATGGGCCTGCTTGACTGTCTTAGTCAAGAATAATTACTGCAAACATTTGTTCGGTTGGTGTGATGAAAAGCAGCACTTCTCGTATCGAATATATTCCAGTGCCAAAGGGTGAAAAGGCCACATGCCGAGCTAATTGTCAAGAAACAAAATGTCTGAGTGTGCATGTGTGTGTTGGTGTGTTCCCATGTAGGTGTTTGCAGAAACCAGCGTAGTAACTTGATGAGTGTATGTGTGAGGTGTGTGTAGTGTTGGGTTGCCCTGTTGTCTTGGGAAAGCGTCGTGTTTCAGTGTTCTCCAGGAATCTGAGAGTTCAGCTCGGTGAGCACGTGGACAGTTAGCCGGGAGGGAAAGAATGTGATTGGCCGACGGAATGAAAAGCATCTCAACAGCAGCAGCTTGGGTGACAGTGTACAGTTCTCCCCTGACACAGTTGAATGCACTGCTTCCATGCACTGAAAGTGTGCTGCTAATGTCTCATAATTACTAGCATGTGCATGCATGTATCCTAGAATGGGGTTTTCCAGTTGTTATAGCAGCTTAAACATGCTTTTATAGGCAGCGTGAAGTCACTTTCCGGTGTTTTTCCGTCCTTGTTTTGTTTATGAACACGTATCTATGCATCTGGGTCTATGTTTGTAACAGTAACCCGCTCTGTGTGACTGGAGCAGGTTTGAGCTGCCGGGCCGGTCCTCAGGTGAGCCACCGAGGCAGTATGGGTAAGGCGATCCACCTGAGAACTGCCCAGGGAATTGTGGGCCATTGTGCCGAGGAGAAAGGCAGGGCCCTCCAGCGTGTGTCTGCTGAAAAGGAGCCACTTGTGCCATTTTACACAACATACAATAACACCACCACAGCGTGAACCAATCAAATCAACAGGCTATTCTGTTCCCGCTTTGCTGTGACCTTGTGTACAAATACCTGCAATTACCGCTTCCCAACCCACCTTAACCGCACAGCCAAACAATACCAAGACAGCATATGAACACACATATCATTGTTCCTCCACACAACAACATGTGGCCTTGAAAATCTATATTCTAGCTCAGTGTATAGTTTGTGAAGCAAAGTAACTGATGCTGTTTTTGTGGGACAAACACAATAGATTCTCGTGTCTGTCCTGAAATACAGAGCAAAAGAGAAGATGCTGCTACATCTCGGATTAGGTCAAAGACGCAATTAAGTTGTTTTCTTCAATTTACCTCTTTACCATAGAGACTACTTTTAATTTGTCTCATTTTCAGCTTTGCCAACTTAATGACGTGCTGCTGTGGGTGGCCCTGTTCAATTCTCACAATGGCTTTAATTAAACTAATGTTAACCTTCACAGAAAAGCAAAAGACAAGACTGTGAGATTAAGAGGGAAAAATAAAGATGAGCTATTCTTTGATTTGTCTGCTGACACACACAAAAAAGAGCTGATCCTTCACTCAAACCATGACGCCATCATAACCATGAGATCGGTGATCCCTAGTGGGCGACACAAGCGTCATACCCTCCACTAACTGACACCGCTCCCCCTCTGCCACCTTCCCTCATTGAATTGACTGGAGGTGGTGAGTTACTGCATGGTGGTGTGAAAGCCCCTGAACTACTAACAGTGAATGAGAGCAGCCTGCATTGCTTAAGGTAAAGAATTTCTATATAGCTACAGCTGGTTCTTCTCACGGTGTCTCTCTGGGAAATAAACCTGGGAGAAGCAGGGAGGGTGGGGGGCTGCACAGCCATAGGCCAACACATTCTCTGCTATTGAATTTCACATGTTTCCATTTCACATTCATGCATACTCAGAAGTGCCTCACATGCATTTTTGGTGCGTCTTGTCGAGACACTTTCAGGTGTCAGGAGGAATGCTCGCTTAGGTGATTTACAATCAGCTTATAGATGACAGGTAGGATCTATGAGGGGCTTGGGGATGAGTGGCGTGGGGCGTAAGGGGGTCTGAGGGCAAGACCAGGCCGATAAGGGAGGTGGAGAAGGTGTCTTTGTAAAAAAATCTTTGTATGGATGCCAAACACCCCGCTGACGCCACCATCAGACCGTCCTGCCTGCTGCTCCAGCTCCAGGGTGGAGTCAGTGGAGGGGGCACACCTACATACAGACTGACCTTTGTTTCACGCTCCTACCTGCACAAAGTGCCTGTCACTCACATAAACACACAGCAGAAAGATGGAGGGAGAAGGCGGAGGGGGCGCCGTTAATACCTGCTGTCAGTCTCCCCTCTGACCTCTGCTGCACATTCCTCCCCTTCTTTGCTTATTAGTCGTATATTAGCTTTTCCATTTGTCTCTGCTCACCCCTGACAGGCTGTGTGTTGTCATACGGGCGGACATGAAACCATTTGAGAGGTGGGCACAAAGGTAGCTCTGTTATTCCAGACGCAGGGCAGCCGCGCAAAATGAAGCGTCGGTTAAAACTGTGACAGCAAAAATGGGCCTAAGAGCAGGATGTGTGTGTGTGTTTGTGTGTGTGAAAAAGTCACCCACTCCACTCTCCATGAGCACCCCCATGCAAACCACCCCACCCTCCCCTGCCCAAACCCAAGCCAGCCAACACCTGAAGCTTATTAAACATAAATCTCCACAGCGCTGTGGATGAAACTTGAAACCCATATTGACTTTAAGGGGAGCTTCATAAATCTTTCTGCTTCTCTCCTTCCTCCCTCGTCAACATTCCTTATATATCCCGCAGAATGTCGTTTCAAAATGAAAACATTTGCCACTCTGCCGCTGACAGCGTATTTAAACGGAGGCGGGGTGCTAAACAAATGTAGAAACATTCAGAGAAACAGGAAAATAAATCCATAAATATTGATTCTGTGTTGAAACTGAATCTGTGTTCATTAAAAGTGGAAGGGACATGAGTGCTTTCATATGGTGAAAATATTAAATGACTCTTTTTGAAGGAATCTGAACTGATTTTAAAGGGGAATTACACCAAACAAGTAGATTTTATTTTAGATTTAAAAAGAAACACTACCCAAAGTAACAGATTTTGGGGGGTCCAGAATTTCTTTAGGTAAACATTCCTTAATTTTATTTATATTACTTACTTCTAACTTTAAGTTGAACGTACCTAATGCATGCATTTTTTACTGCACCACCTCGTCAGCCTCTAATTGGCTAATTCACTCAACTTGTTTGGGCATAATCAGCGCTTGTTTAACGACAAAGAAAACAGCCGCCATGTTTTCTTCACATTGTCAGTCTGTATCTCAGTAAAGGCGCCTTCTCCTCAGCGGTGGATAAGAAGGCTGAACGAGTCGAATTATCTGCTCAGACGAGGTGCCTCCTGTCTGGCCCAATTTATGAAGTGTATCACGCTATGAGAGCGGTGAGAATGAACCAAAATGGTAAAGTTACAGATCGGACAGATTAACAGTGAGCTGAAACCCTTTATAAAGCTTGTTAAAGCTGAGGGGAGCTGCAGAATCGAGTGATAATTCTATGATGAAAAGAAAAACTCATGCAGCACAATAGACCTACATTTTCATTCTATTCAATTCATAACAAAATGGATAAAAAAAATCTAATTTACAAGAACCCTGCAACCTTATTTCATTTTATTTTGTTTTTTTTTAATTACTTCGGGAAACCCTGGAGCATAGTCATCATCTCATTTGTGATTACTTTCAATTTTTCTCTTTAGTTTCTTACACCACAAGCATTTTATGAGCTGAACTCGTCACAAGTCTCCTTGTTTATTAAAAACTACAGTGAGCTGCGTCTATTGCTGCAGGACACGCAACAGCTCGTGTGTGGGGTGATACAATATGGGTGAAAACATGTCTGTTGAAATCAATTTGCTCTGAGTATTTTATAATATTCATGAAAACCTAAAAAAATAATAAAGCTTTAGCTACACAGCGCTTTAGGTTCTGCTGTAACTCACAAAACTACTCTCATCTGCTGAGCTACACTGATGCAAGTGGATGTTCTGAGTAATGGAGGTGAATCTGGAGAATGCTGGGGGACACTTCCCCCTCAGTATTAGAACATGGATTTGTCCCCCTAACATTAAATGAGAAAAGCTGAATCAAATTTAAATGTAATACAGAATGTGTGGAGCCTTGCTGTATTATATTCCATTATATTTTTGAATTGTCATCTGGATGTGTTTTCTTTTGCATGAACAAAAACATTTCAACCACCAAGTCGTGCCTTAAAATCACCCAGTCAGCAGAATAAATGATGGCATTGAAACCACAGGTAACGTTTGAATCACTGTGTTTTAGAACTAAAAATATGTTAAATATGAACATTTTGCAAACGCTGCAAAGTGTCTTTTTTCTGTGACGCCTGCTGCTTAAAACACACCACAAACACACACTGACTTCAACACAATATAAACTGTTTTCAAGATGTGACAATCGCAGTTTTAAGCACTTTGGTTAACCAAAACCATTTGCTTCAGGTAAAAATATCAGGGTTAAGTAGCTAAAAACATATTCCAGACATGACTTGCAACAATGGGACACAAAAGCACTACTTCTGGGAAAAACTTCCAACAACGTCATGTGAACAGCACTCTCCCGGTTTAAGTCCAGGGTTTGTTTGTCCAGTCCACCTCCCCTCCCACCAACCCGGCGACCGACCTATTCAGCTTCTAACACCAGACTGCTCTGACACAGTGGTTTCCACAAACACAATCACAATGCAAACTTTTTTTTTGCCAGTGACTTGGCTGATTAAAATTCATCAGAATACAGGAAATTAAGTTTTTGATGCTCAAAAGTCCCTCTCTCCAATCGAGCCAATTGTAAGCATGCGTGATCAAGACTTCCTCCTGCTGAGCCTGCTGGCATCTCACACACATGATGGCATCAGCATCATATCATAAACTTAAAGCTCTTTCAGACTTTCCAAACCTAACTGGAGTAATTGGTGAATGCTGAAAACACAGAGAGCCATTTTGGGGTGATTGTGTATGGGAAAAAGTATTTTTGGGCCAGTGTGCATCATATTATCTTGCAAGATTAAGAGTGGCCTCTGTGCCAAAATTGCTTCACAGACTTAAACACTATTCCTGGGGCTTTAGACAGAAACATAGACACCGTAATAACTTCTATGCAGTCCAGAAACACAATGTTTCCATGAAGTAAACCCCTTTGGCAACATAATCGTTTCATCTGGAGGAGGAGTGAAAAATAGGAGCAGAAGTATGAAAGTAGTAGCAGGAAAGACAGGAAGTGATGATTGGTGGGGGCCTGAAGGTGTATTTAGGTTACCTTTGAGATGAATATATCAGCAGGGAAAGGGAGAAAATCGATACCATGATTCGCAAGTACACTAAAGCATTATAATACATCCGAACATCTGGGTGCTATTCCCATCTAGGCAAGAGATGCAGGATGTTCCAGACCAGGGGGACCCGGTTTGAATTTGTGGCTGCATCACAGGCCGCCACTGCCAGAGCCCTGGGCTTAGAGCCGCAGAGTTCACGACACGCTTCCCTCCCTGGAAAGAATGAGCGATCCCTGCCTACAATAAAAACGGGGCAGCAGTTTGATGTGTGTTTATATGCGTGTGTAAATGAAAGTGTCAGTGGGCAGGATTGGCAGTGGCTGCAGAGAAAGGGAATGGCGTAAAAGGAGAGCGGAGCGGAGAAGAGTGGAGGTGTTATAAACCTGGGACGTGCACAAAGGGCCCTCTGTGCAGGGGTGGCCGCTGGGTCACACACTCGCTTTCACACAGACACACACCTTCCTCAACCTGCCGCCACTGCCTCCCCCAGGGGAACCTTCCATTCTGAAGCTGCCCAGCGTGAGCGGGGTGAGCTCATATAAATAACACGACAAATAAGGAAAAAGTGAGTGCGGAGAAAAAAGATGGAGAGAGTGGAGGAAAGACATGAGAGGGAAAAATGCAACGACAGCAGCAGCCTGTTGAATAAGGATTTCTTCTCTCTAGCGACAATGTCTCATTGTTTTTCAGAGGAGGGGTGAGCAGGGAAAAACCACTGGAATTGTGGAATGTATGAGTCTCAATCATTACCCCCATTTCTCCAGTTTTAAACATCCCCTGTAATAATAGTTGTGCTCACATACATAAATACAAGAGTGATTTCCTTTGGCAAGCGGAGCACTTATGACATCTACCCCCAACAGGGAAAAGAGACACTGAGACTGTGTGTATGTCTGTGCTAAAGAGACGTGTGTTTATACACTCTGGCATGCATTTGTGTATTTGTGTGTCTGTGGAGCACTGATGGTTTATACAAGAAACTGTACACTTTACCCCCTGCAGAGCCAAACCATCTGACAAGCTGGTTGGCACTCCATGCTTACTTCGCTGTTTCTTGCCAAATCTGCTACCCCACAGTGCTGCTTAATGCTAATAAAATCCTGAAACATTAAACAAACATTTTCAAGTGAGGGGGGTTAATTCAGTGGAAAAATTTTATTTGTCGCCAGTTGCTTGTTTTCTTATTCTTGTGGAACCGGCAGTGTCAGAATCCCTATAGCTGTGTTGTTTCTTTTGTGGCATTGTTGTTCAGAGTGAAGCCCCCTCCAAAAACCACACCAAAGTGAGACTCAAAATCCAAACATTATGGCTAGAGTCACACACCAAAGAGGACAAGCGTCCAGAAAGCGATGTTGGCCAACTAAACAAACAAACAAAACGCAGGATAAACCGCAGGAGAGTGGGAGGCGGGCGTCAACTTTTAAAAAGTCTTCTGCCTGTCAGGACAGGCTGAGCTGAGCCTTTTACTCTGCCAGACAATTTTCCATATGGAGCTCCGCTAACCCCGTAAAGATTAACTATCTGATTCTCTCATGAGAATCCAGACAGAATGCTTTGTGATGGGAAACACACATGAGAGGCGAGATTAATGGAGCTTTATCCAAAGACTGCAACAACCCAAATAGTGCTCCATTTACGGGGCTCCTCCTCCTCCCCTCACCTCATTTTTCCTCTCTTCCGATACAGTAGGCCTCTATTCAAGAGAGGCGGACATAAATATTTACAGTAATTTGATGCATGCATGTAAAGACATGACTTTCATCCGCAAAACTCAAAAACAACCTCCATTAGGAGATATTTTACTGACTTGAAGAACACTAATTGCTCTGGAAACGGAAAATTCCAACCCCCCTCCATATCGCCCGCTTCACTTGAACCTTAAAGGGGATCTGTTGTGCTCACTTTCAGGTTCCTACTTGTATTTTATGTTTCAAATAGAACATCTCGAAATGCTTAAATGTTTAAATAAAACATGCTCTTGTCATTTTTTACTGACTGTTAGCATTAGCTAATGAATAGTGTCCTCCTCACCAGCTTCACTCTCTCGTCCAAATATGGTCACTTCTAGTTGGCATCAACCAAAATGCCAACCTTGAGTCTTCAAGCTGTAGCCCACAAAGCACTGGATGAAATCACTGTACTGGCACTGCAGTGGTGCTTTCTACCTACATATAGTAAAGGAGTCCTGACAGCTCATTTAAGTGCAGTTTCTGAATACAGGCGGTGTGCATTTCTCTTTGATACTTTCACTGTAGTAATATTACAACTAGACCTGCTTACAATCAAAAGTTTAAAGATGTATTTGTAGTTGAGCTTTTATTTGTGTTCATAAGTCAGAATATACGCTGGTGCAAATTCCTGTCTTTAGGGGTAAAGACATGCGTTTGCTTCGGTTTAATCAGTTATTTTTCTGGATGAATACACCGTTGGCTTGCTGGGTATGTCTCTCTCCAGCACTTAGAGGCAAATTGCTTCATTGAACTCTTAAATGAAGGTCAACCTTTGACCTTCTACCAAGATGTTGCCTCACGTTCCCCTGCGGTGCTGCGATTCAAAGGGAGATCTGGCGGAGCATGTCCAACTAAAAGAAGCTTGGCTGACATCTTATGAAACACAGAGGTGAGAGGAGAAATCACTCGCCTCTGATGTCTTATTTGATATGTAGTGCCAGAAGTGTCAATGAAAACTAGCTTGCAGTGAATCAATGCTACATCACAGGGGTCCCTGTGTGGCTGCAGTTTGGACTCACAGACGTTGACGTGAGCAGAGGAGACAGAGGGTATGTACTCTGCCTCTTGGGGAATGTTCCTCAGAGCTCCTAGATGGTCCAAAACACACTCAGCTGTGGTGGCTAAGCAGATGGCTGTCTGGGTTGATGATTGCTTTTGTGCCTCGATTGATTTCCTGATGCCAGCACTGAGAGGAAGTGATCTGGCCCTAGGACAGAGTTCAGGGCCTCTAACTGGTTCTGACAGTTCTGGGAGAAGGATGGTTCTGGCTCTCATTTTGGGAAACAATTGACTTTGACTTGAAATTAAATTTTATTACAACCTGGGTGTTATTTTTTTTTTTTTTTAAGTTTTGGCTCTTGTTTCTATAATAATAACACCAACTTAATTGGGAACACTAAGATCAGATGGTCAGACAGGTTGGAAAAAAAGCCTAAACTTAAGTAAGATCATCTAAACTACTTCAATGTATGAAGCTGAAAGTGAGCTGACTTGAACATTTCTAATAATGCCTCGCTGCACAGGAAAACTGTGCATGAACAACTACTTTTAGGATGGCAAAACCAAACAAGGAAAAGGGACTACATCATAAAATGCAGTTGTACCCCCCTCCAAACTACACACAGAATGCCAAAAATGCCAAAACAATAATGTGTGTATCTGCCCTGTGATCCAGGTTTGCTCCAAAATGTAATGGATTTTTCTTTGGCTACACAATCCCACCACGGTTCATAAGAGAAACATTTTTTTTTTCCTTAATCCTACTGAAAAACAACAGAGCAACAAACAATCAAACCAACAAACCACACAGAAAACATAACCTCCTTGGCAGAGATTACTGGAACAGACTAAAACAAGAAGAAATCCAATAAAACAGAACAAAGTAAAGCAAAGCAATGAAAGGACAAGAAAAAACGATATATATATATATATATGTGTGTGTGTGTGTGTGTGTGTGTGTATGTACAAAGAAGATAGAAGATGTGCGTACAAACATTTGTATATGTATAAAATAAAAATAAAGTACGAAGACTTATATTATTATGTAATAGGTGAAATGAGTGTAGTGCAAGGGGAGGGGTGTGGTCCAATGCAGTGCAATGTATAGAACAGTGTAGAACCTGGAATATTATTAGATGAAGTGCAATATTATCTTTAATGATGAATGATGAATGACCTACAAAAAAAAAATAAAAAAAGTCAAGTTGTGGGAAACTGGGGTTTCCCCTTAAAGGATAAGGCTGTACTAATGTCAACAAATAGTACTAGGCTTTAAAAAAAACTATCCCAGACATAACTTCCAATACGACACAAAACACTTCTTCCAGAAAAAAGAACAGTCCCAAGGAGTGATCTTTTTCTAACCCTAACCAAGTGTTTTTCTGCCTAATAAAAACAAATTATTCCTTAACCACAGAGTTAACATAGTTAGTTTTTTAAAAGCATGTTAGGAGTCAATGGAACCAGTGTGTATTTTAGGACTGTCGGACCATTGCACCAATACAGTATATCTATGCATTGGACTAGTTTGTTTGTTTTTTGCCTTTTTATGGGATTTGTTGATAACAACAAAAATATAGAATATTCGGGACTTATCCTTGAACAATGTTTATGTCTTTGTGATTGCTCTGTGTCATGTATAGAAACCTGCCCAGTGCACTGCTAAAGGGGACTATCTGTAAGCTGATAAATCAACCTGTCTCTCTACAGACACATAAGTCATTCCAATAAACCTGACTAGGCTGCTTAAAGAAGACGCTCCTAATCAGGCTCTGTGTGCTAAAGCTCAGCCTCTCTCTCACACCTGGACCAGCTCCAGGGCCTGTGCTTTAAAGAGCTGTCAGTCAAAAGCTTAAGCTCCTGTGTGTTGGCTCCGGGCACCACTTAACCCACCCGGCAAAAACTGCACCTGACTGAGCTTGTGCTGGGACGCCACCTCACCTCAGGGGGAAACAACACTGCACCGGCTCACCCTGTACCTGCTGGCATGTGTGCCCGCCACTTTGTCACAGAGAGAGAGAGAGAGATGGGAAAACTGACTTTGCTTCATGTCATTCCTGATGATTTGTGACGGAGAGAGTTGGATGTGAGAGTGGGAAAAGTGCTTGATTAGAGCAACGCCTTGCAGATATCTCCGTGCACTCCCATTGCCCTCGCAGATCTTGGCAGTCCACGGTGAAGTAAGATACCGAAAGAAAATAAAACATGGGCCTTACAGTGCTCACACAGTCTGTACACTGTGTGCGCTGCCAGAGCAAACATGGTGGCTGTTATTGTAGAGGACAATTACGTACAGTTAAAAAGCATACTCCTCAGCCAGCACCGGCCTGCTTTAAAACCCACTGAGAATAGAAGTACAAACACTGGGAGGAGCGGCTTCTCTCACACACAAACACAGTACACACCTCGAGAAAACACACAGCCACACACACACACGTGTATCCGTGCATTTAGCCTCAACCAACCGTGAACTCCCAGGCATCCACTTTCACCCAGCCTGACTGTTCGTCTAGCGACCCTGCTGTCCGGCGTCCAAATGGCACAATTATCTGCAATTTATGCTCAGACAAAACGGATCACTTCCTCGGTAAATGAAATTCCCCATTAAGAAGAGCAACAAGGGGGAGGGGATAAAGTTAGTAATACTTATCTGGTAGGGGGCAAGAGAGAGCTCAGTGCAAAGCCAGAGCTACCCTGTTCCCAGAATTTAAAGGGATAGTTTGGATGTTTTGAAGTTGGGCTGAATGAGGTACTCAACCATTGTCAGTTTATTACAGACAGCAGAGGGCAGCCGGCACGCCCCCCAGAAACAGGCTGTTTTTGATAAATAGATAACGTTTTCCACGTTCTCTCTTCAAAGCCACCAGACTCCGCTGACAAAAACAGTCATTTTACTTTGCAGCGTTCGTTTGTTTCTTTGCATTATTGTGTGACTTTGGTGTTTTAAAGGTTCAGTTTGAATTCACCACTAGTGCTACAGAACAACAAACAAACTAACCAATTGAGGCAGAGGTGGACCAGAACCTCCTTTTGTTCTGCGATATAAAATGACTGTTTTTGTCAATGGAGTTTGGTAGCTTTGAAGAGAGTGTAGATATGTATAACAGCTTCAGTTCCCCATTGGAAAGGGCTGTCTGACATCAAGGTAAAATCACGAAAATATTCTAAATATAGCATACTCTTAAACTGATGATTTTTTTTTAGATGGCTTAAATGTTTATAGTACGTTTGCTGCTTCCCCTGTCCACAACAGCACATTTCTGTTCCTACTCCTGCTTCCTTCTACAAACTGGAGCCATGCTGACTGCTAGTTATTGTGGCTAATACACTGACTAAGCTTAAGTACTTCATACAACTACACTTCAATAAATCATAACTATCACTTTAATGCACACAATTACTTTGAGGATCAGGTGTTTTTGACAGTTTTTTTAAAATTCCTTAAAAAGGAAAGTAAATATTGTGGCCTCCTGAGGATGAAAGTGGAGGTGGTTCTTCAAATGAGAGAGCAGAAAGGATCATTAAGAAAACCTTTAACTCAGTCTCCCTCTAGGAGAGTCACAGCCATTACACTCACGCTAATATCTCAGCAACAGACTTGAATGACTTTCTCTTAATGAGTGATGAGAAATTAAAAAGCTGTGGAAATCCAGTGCTGTGCTTGGATCCGACTGCATTTCCATTAGCTTCTCAGATATCCATTAATCACGTTAATGAGCCTGGAGAAGTCAGTGGCAAAAACAAGAGATCACGTAGACAATGTTTTGCAAATGTTGCTGCGGGTTTTAAAGAGCTCTGGCTCGTCTCCAGCTCCGCTCCGACCAGGAAACAATAACAAGTGTATCTAGTTGACTCAATCTGTTTTATGTTGATATTGCAAACTGTGCTGAGGCAATTGTTTCGAAAGAATACAAGTGTATATATATTGGATTTCGTCCTAATCTGAATGTCTTGTTAAAGTGTTATTTATAACAAATAAAACTGCTCCAGCCTAAAAGTCATTTTTTACAAGGCTCAGTTGCTCAAGCCTCCCGGATACCAACTGAATTCAAAGATTGTCTTGATTTACCTTTCATCTTGCTCACTCTGTGCTTGTTGCGACATGTAGACTTTCAGCTTCTAAAGTATATTTCTGGATGGATGCAAATGTACACAGACATGCATAGAGACGCACACCTAACAGGAAAATTCCATACTTGGACTCTCTTGAAGTGTTGTAAGTAATCAATCTTTTGCTCAGTGCGATGTGGGACGTGTTGCAATTTACTTTTCAAGTGTTCCCACTTTCCTTCACCCTGCCTCATTTAGTGAACCTCTGCTGCCGCTTGTTATTTCCAACATTTCCAAGAATGACAAACCCAGTTTGTGTCTGCATAGGTTGAATGTTTAAGTGTAATCAGAAGGAGCAGTAGTGACGGTAAGAGCGTTGCAGCAGAAAGAGGATGACTCTTCACAGTTGAAAAACGGTTGTGCCCATTACGTTAAAAATAAAAATGTACTGTTGATGCACTTCTCTTGGTCTATTTAGTCTTTTGTGAGTGGAAACCTTAATATATCTGGATTTTCTCAAATTAATTTCTCTGTTATTGTCGTCAGTTTGCAGTTTCCACTCTCCTTTTACCTCTGTTTTGGTCTCCACCAACTCCTATCCAGCTCTTCAGCTGCTAAATGCTCCCTTATGTCGCTAACTTTGTACGTCTACCTTGTGCTTGACAGTTGGACCTCGTCTCTGGCTCTGCACCATCACTGCTCATGTCTCACAGACAGCTTCTAGTTCAAACTTAAAAATAAGTGGATCATTTTGGAAAATAAATTTGTTTCTTCAATTTCAGTTCCTCACTGTGTTTATATAGTTTGGTAAGTACTTGGTTCATACCCGAGATCCTCTCCTGCAGATTGGATGTGTTATCATATTGTTCACAACAATATTGGAATAATAAAACCATAAATCATGCAAAGATAACGGCAATATTCCCAGTTGTTAATATAATGAAGTCATACCAATAGGCCCGGCAAAAACAAACATTTAACGTCAATCATTGTGCTGAGTCTATTCAAAACGGAGGAAGATCCCAGAGCGGATCTATCATCTGGAGACGCTTGGGTTTTAGGAGAGCAGATGTAGAACAGTCTATCCTCTACAATATGTGCAACAAAACAATTGAAGGTGGCAGTGCAACAAATGTTCCATGACTTGAAACAGCAGTCAGTGCAAAACACTGCAGTCAAGTCAGCCTCAAGGGCGTGTTAGGAATGGTTTCAAAATAAAAGTGTTCTTCCAGTGAACATGATGTAATTCACATGGTCAGTCAGTCAGTCAGTCAGTCCCTCAATAATATATATATGATGAATAAAAAAAAAAAAGAAAACTACTGCCTGCGAACTGTAATGAACAGAAAAAAATACTTTAATTCTGTGAATAATTAATAGGTCAGTCATCCATAGGACATAGTGTCCAACACACAGTAAACATACCACACAACTGTGAGTTTTAGGACAGATTTGCCTTTTTTTTATTAATTGTATTGCAACACCAATATAAAGATCACACCTCACTTGTTTGGCCTCCCCTCAAAATATAAATGCACACATTGCTATTTATGCCATCACCAGCTCTACTATGCAAACACACCTGAAAGGGCACGATCATGCATATACACATACACGTGGATCCCAAGGTCACCTGTGTATGACAGATTAAGAGTATAAATGGCTGCTGTGTGCAGCTCTAATGACTGATCTGTCATCAGTTTTCATTAAGTGCCCTGGGTTTACCAAGGTGAGACCGTTCTGTCTGCACAGTCTGGACGGGGACGGCGAGCTGTGGGTTTGTGGGGATTGTGGACGAGAACAGAGAAAGTTGGAAACGGCAGACTGACGTGAACTTCCAGTAAACTGGGGTTGCATGTTTGGCATGCGGAGCCAGTGACTCGGGTCGCTGGCCCTGTGTCCTTAAAGGCAAATTCCAGCAAAGTCATCATTTGGAAGAAAAATAGCATGCTTCATGAATTCCGGAGTAGTTTACAAGATGTGTTGCTTGGCCAATGATATGCTTGTCCAGTCTGCAGGAGAGGATCGCAGATACGAACCAAGTGCTTACCAAACTATAAAAACATGAACACATTTATTTTCCAAAATGAGCCACTTATTTTTTAAGTTCAAATCAGACACTGTCTTACTGCCTGAGACGACAGCAGGGATGGTGCAGAGCCAGAGACGGGGTCCAGGACAGGAACCAGAGCCTCGTGCATGTCACCTCAGACAGAACACACAGCAACACGAGCAGAGCTCTCTCTAAAGCCCAGGAACACCGCTGACAGTGTTTAGACAAGTGCTTAAGTCTCTGTTTCCCGCTATAACTCAGCCTGCCTCCTCTTTCCTCCTCCATCCTGCAACCTCCAGGAGCACGGAAGGAAGATGCTGAGATGAGCGTCAGAGAAGAAACAGTAAACAAAGAAAATAGATGCACACACAGATTCTATTCTGTCACTAGATGGTGCTGGAATTTCCACTGGTTTTGTAAATAAGTGTCAGGAGATGTAAATTGTAAATATCATTTAAGCTGACAGAGAGGAAAGTTTCCTGTCTCTTCCTGTGCTTTTAAAAGAGAAAATCCTGCTGTAAGTCAAGGACATCTGATCTGAACGGAGGCAGAGATGTGTTTTTCCCACAGCAGTGCAAGATAACATTAGTTTCGGTGAGATTAACAGAGATTTGAGTGGAGCGATTTCCTTTTTAATATCACGGGCAAATATTCAAAATAAATGATTGATCTGGTTTATCACAGTTAAACAAACAGCAGAGATAGCCATCTGGAACAGAGACTATCCTAAAATGCCCTTTCATAACTCCACTTATAAATAGCTTTAGATTCAAATCCCTGAAAAGGAAGGAAAAACAACCAGAGAGTTAACATGCTCCCAGTTCCAAGAATAGGCTGTACCACAAGGTCCGGGATTGGATTTTGTGATAAGCCAGCCATATGAGCTGCATTCTCCCTCCGCTCTGACCCGGCTGCATGTGAGCCGCAATAACAAAGGCGCTCAGCAGTGGGCCCCAGGGTCCGTTTACTCAGTGGTGTAATGTTTGTGCTCTCATGGCCCTCGCAGCAGCCAGCCCTTATCAGGGGCCCCAGCCTAGCTCGCCACGGCCCTCTGGAAGGCTGCGGCTACACCGCACTGTGTGTTCTACCACTGCAAACAAGCCTCGCACAATGGAGAGAAAAAAGCAAGCAGAGGGTGAGGAGGTAAAGAGAAGGATGAAAAACAGAGGGATCTAATGCCTGGGGTCTTGGTTGCTTTCCATAAAGGGGCCTCCATCCCTGCTCCTCTGGAGGAGAGAGGAGAGGAGGGTGGAGGATCGGGGTGCATTCCTCTCTCTTCGTGCCCTGGAGGGGTGTCGGCTTTGGCTGCAGAGTTGGGAATGAAGGCAGACCTAAGCCCCTACAGACACGCAGGCCTCGGCTGGCTAATGCACTGTTGGCCTAGCAGCTAGCAGGACAAAGGGATCTCTGGGTCCATCACTTTCACCCAGACCAAATCTTTGACCATCCAGAAGCCTCTCTGCTCCGTCTTCCACATGACACATGGATGTGCTGTACGAAAACCAATCTCGATTGAATCGTTTTTGTCAGGAAAGCAAGAAAACAACAAGGGGAAAGTGTTTATAGAAAACAGGTCCTGCTGTGAACCGAGCTGAACTCATTTCAGTTGTTTGGTGAGTCACAGTGCCAGTCCAGCCAGGGGAGAAAAAGGACTGTTCCATATTTTCCATCCTCGTTGCTGCTTTTTGGGCTTTTCTCCCTGACTGGCACGCATGCAGGCAGCAGGCTGGCATGGTCATTGTAATTTCCAGCTCTGTCCTTTCTCAAAACGCCTTAGAGAGTAGCGCTTAATGTCACTCTTAGGCCAATTCAGTCTAATTGGAAATTTCACATCTATAAATACCTTCCGACCACAGCAGAAAGAAAAAAAACAAATGGTTTTCTGGAAAATAATCCCAGTAGACATGAAGAGAAATCAATCTTTTGAGACGACGATGATTCGACTTTGAAAAAACTTCCACATCCAAATCTCCTCCGTAGAATTAGCTTCAGCTATGCGTTGCCAGATTGTTGCAGAAATCTTCCCCAAACCCACCAAAAAACCTGTTCCAGCTTAGCAGAAACCATCCCCACAGTGTGACGGAAAGAGGCCTTCCTTCTATCGAGCAGCCAACCCACCAACCCACAGCACTCTCTGGTTTTCCCTAAAAACCAACAGCGAAATAAGATGCAGGCCTGCAGCCTGTTTTGAATTGCACACCATAAAAAGGACAGACAGACAGAGAGATGGAGCGCTCTTTTTGGTCCCCGAAAGTAGAGGAATGTTAAGCATATCCCTAAGAAGATTAGGGGTTTCCTTGGTATAGCACACAGCTTTCCCCCTCGATGTGCCAAAGGACCCGTGTAGATCAAAGCCACCTCGGACTTCCTCGTCATTAGCCGTGGCTTATCCCCAAATGCTTTCACCCTCTGATACTGACCCCCCTCATTATCCCAGCACAGCCATCACTTCTGCTGGCTTTGGAAACAGAGTGCAAGGCCCTGGCACAGGATGTGATCCCCCTCTTAAAGACCCCCTCCCTCTCTTATTGAAGAAGTTACACTCACTTGGTCAAATTCAGATGTAAACAGCACAGAGCACTGTGCACATGCCTCAGTACTGGAGGGCAGTGTTTTACAGTTTATAGCACTGACATGAAATTCAGAACATTAATACAGCAGTCAATAACTATTTACTGTGGAGTAATGGCGTCCTGACCAGAGAATGAGGTCACACTCCCTCCATGTGTGTTTTAATCCCAGCCTCTCTGTTCTTTGTTAACAATCGACTCATGCTTGCATGTTACTGCATGCAATCCACTAACATGGAATGAATAATTGAAGAATTTGTTTGAGGATTTTTTTCCCCGTATTTTAGGGTGATGAAGTCATAAAATATGACAACATTTGGAGCTTTATTCGAAAACCTCAATAAAAGCTTTGACTGGTGCTGCCCTACTGTTTCCACATATTTTATGAGCGATATCTAGTTTCTTAGAATCAATAATTACAACCATGATTCCAAAAAAGTTGGGACACTGAGAAAAAAATTTAAACCTTTGTGACATACGCTCGGTTAAATGCTCAAAGTGGGACATTTTTCTGTTAATATGCACACAGTTTGATGCATTCTTTTATTTACAGCATCCCAAATGGGTTTGATATGCATTCAGCATTAAAATGACAAATACCAAACACACTGACTTATGTAGAAAAAGTGTTTAACCAAACACAAAAATCCAGCCTTAAAAAAAAGTGGTGAAGAATTGCTTGTTTTGATATTACTGCTTATTCTTTTTCCGATTTCTCTTCCTCTGTTTACAATACAAAATGTGAATTTGTTAACATTCTTCCATTGGTTCTTAGCTGTCTGGAAGCCATTAATGTCAGGCCTTTGCTTGCCAAGAAGGTTATAGGCATATTTATACACTCATGGCTCCTAATCAAAACAAAGGCTGGCCATGTGAGCCAAACATTTACTGTATATATTGTTTGTGAAATAAAAATACTAGCTTCAGAGGCTGTGCGGGTAGAAGGTATTACAAATAGTAACAGTAATCAGCGCAGTCACAGGAAAGAAGAAAATACTCTTCACTAGCTGCTACTTCAATATCCATAAAAAAAATGTAGGAGTAATAGATTGCAGTGCACTCAGTTCAACCCACCAACATCCGTCTAACCAGGCCCCTATCACTAAAGTCAATACAGCTCGATTAGGCGTGAAGGAAGCAGGTTAAGAGTGCCTTTGTTCCAACAGTTATGAATACATTCCTCCGTACTGTAGATTATCCAGCTACAGCACGGGAACAAGCCTGTCACACAGAGATGGATTTTCTCCTCAAAGTATAAAAGCATATAGTGTAAAGCAATCCAAGCGTTTAGTGTGTTTGCTCAGGGTGTGTGAGGCCCGCCGTGGAGGAGCTCGCTCGGGGTTGCTGGGAAGGCCACCTGAGCGGCAGAGAGCTTGCACACCTGTTCTCTGTTTGGTCAACAGCGCAATCGTAGCCCGGTCACACAGCACAATGCTATCGCTGGCGATCTGGAGAGCAATCCAGCGCTTATCTCTTATTGGCTCTGATTGCAGCCATTCAGGCCAATTAGGAGCTCTCCCTCCTGTTCAGTGAGTTCCTGCCCCTCCGGCAGCGCGGCCCCGCTGCACGGCTGCTGCAGTTCCTGGACCGGGCCGGGCCAGCCGGGGCACTGAGGGAATTAAGATTTAAGCAAACATCACGGGACGTCAATTCCCACATATGGATGTGTTTGTAGAAAAGAACAAGGTGGAGCAGCTGCTGTCGTGACAGTGCAAACCTTGTCACAGCAATTAGGTAAAAGTGTTTTCACAAAAATAAAGTTCCTGCTGAGTGGTTTGCACTTTTTAATGCATGGAATCTTGTGTGGACTGAACTTTCTATCACAAAATTGTCCAGAAGGCAACGCTGTCTTGACAACATTATACTGCCTGTGAAATCTGTGTTGTGCCCACACAGCACCAGTCACACAATGATTAAATTAAGCTCTCCCCTTGCCCTGCTGAGGATCAGTGCTGCTAAATGATGCTGTGCCAGAAAGATTGAGCGAGGGCAGAGTGCTGGACTCTACAAGAGCTGCAAGGTGCCAAACTTTGCCCCACCAAAGCCCTCCAGTGTGGATAAGAAAGCAGAAGTTGGCACTGACCCTCCGTTCACACCGCTGCCCACTTCTCAGGAACCAGAAAGAAGGGAGGGGAAGAGAGGACTCTGAACACACCTCAAAATACACACACACACACACACACACACACACACTTGCTATTTCCCTTGGATGGACTCACCGGTGTACGTCACCAGCCTGGCTACGTTTGATCATTGCCGTGGTGACGATTCACAGCCCAGCCATTAACACTGCGGGAGCACTGGAAATCTTGACACACACCTGGCAACATGCTGTCCATGCATATATCCTGCCTGAAAATCCCAAATTAGACGTAGAAAATGGAATCATGGCTAAAAGCTGAGACTGTGCCAGTGTGACGCCAACATCATGCCCACTCACTGCCTGTGTGTGCAGGTGAGAATGTGTGAATCAGACCAATATCTGAAAATAGTGTGCATGGTTCATGGAATCAGATTAATGATTATTTTCTGTGACACTCACTGCACTCTGCTGACACATCCACGACACTATTTAGCTCAACCAAACACAAAGATCTACTAGTTAAAACTATAAAAAGAAAACAAAAATGGATGTTTTATTTTAGGACATACAAGATAAAGTCCCTCTACAGAGGATGGAGACATAGCACCACAGAGGTGTTGATGAAGATTCATCTTACATCCTGATCTTCACCTCTGCCTGGCAGAGCTGTGCAGCATCACTCCTTGACAGCTCGGAGCGCTAACGGAGAGCTCTGGAAAAACAAGACGCTAGCCAGAGACAGAGAGGATACTGGATATGAAGAGAGGATTTAGAGAGAAAGGAGACAGAACTCTCACTAACTCCTAAAAATGACTGTGTGTTCAAAGGGTACGTGTGTACGAGAACATGCTGCCTGATGCCTCGGCATGATTCTTCATAATATTAGCCTAGCTTAGCATCAAGGCTGGAGGCTCAGAGAACAGCTAGCCTCTCTCTCTAATTAAAATGTTACATCGTCCATTCAATCCGTACACAAACAGAAATGTAAAAGCCAATAATGAGCTGTTGGCCTGCCAGCAATAAAGCACTAAATAAAAGTCCCACAAGGACCTTAAAGTGTGCCAATTAACAGGTTATTAAATTCAGAGATTTATAACTTTGTTGGACCTCGGTATGACTCTATGTTATCATCATTATGGCAGCTCACCACAAAGAGAAGAAATGCTGTTATCACTATGAGGAATCAAACAGTCTAAGAGAGAAGTTGCCAAAAAATAATCAAGTGTCTATCAGTATCACAGATTAGATCTAGAATCTGGAACGGTGCAGAGCGAGAACTTAGAGAGAAAAACTTTTGGAAGACTTTCTAAATGATAAAAACACAGATAGCACTAGCAACAAGTATGTTGGCTGCAACAGATGCCAATTTACAGGGAATCCTTATTGGAGAGCAAGACGTGAGTGGCACAAATGCATTCTTTCACCCAATCCACACTCTTCTGCAACGCCTACCCAACCGAATGTTGACATCTGCTCTGGGAAGTATTAACCTGTAGCATTAAAGTTATAGAAACAGGTTACGTTTTATATATTCTTGTTATATTGTTTTTCCTTTTTTTTCAACATATTGCACATTTCTTTGTACTCCTAATGACCCCCCCACCCTTTTTTAACATCACAAAAGGTCATGGTTAAAAGTGGGATAATTGTGATATACACAGCTACCTATGTAGGATACGCTTCACTTACTGTGACGTGCAAGTGAACTGGATGCAGCAGAGCCTCAGTGGTCACAATGGCATCAGTGTTGTTTTGCTTTAGGTCAGTGATGTCCCGTATCTTTGTTCCAAACCTTAACATAAGAAAGAAAGATCCCATTTTGTTTCAATAAACCATGATACACATTCTGCCTTCTCTTGAGTAGCCATGTTCATAGTGGTTCATTTACCACAACTGTTATGTCCCCTCTTTAAAAATGATGATGATAGCAACACAACAACCAAAGAAATGCAGGAGTCAATGTGATGTGAAAATTATTTGGAGTATTTTACAGCGCTCCAACAAAACAGATATTCAACAAAGCTTCACAAACTTCAAGGAATGGGACAAAGTGGTGGTGCCAAATAATTGAAAGCAAGAAAACAGAACAAGGCCTGACTTACTTCTGGTGTCTACAAAACAAAAACAGAAAACAAAGACCTAACTGGCTTCTCTTAAAACTGATTTGCAATAACTACAAGTGTGGCACCAACCAAAAAACCTAATGTGTCTAACAAAAACTTACCTGCATGTTCCCGAATGTAGGATACCCAACTTATCCAGCATCCCAACCTGCCCAACACAAGAGTTGCACAAAAAAATGTCAAAGATCTCCAACGAAAAAAAACACAAGTCTCACAGACAGAGCTTAACAAAGGAAAAAATGGCAGCCACCAGTGATCCTGAATGTGGGCCCTTTTAAAGTGCCACACACCACCTCTGATTGGCCAGCTCAGCAGGTGGAAATCAGTTCCACAGGTGGATCCCAATCAGGTCGTTTACACCTGAAAGAAACAGAAAGGAGGGGGAGGAGAGGCAGAACCACACACAAACACCACAAGCCCTCTGGCACGTAACAGCAACCTATATCATCAACAGGGTGCCTGAAATACACAAATGCAATGTGATTAAAAACTTTGATAACCACTGAGTACATACAACAAAACTGATTAAGATATCTCATCAATTGCCTTTGTAATATGTTTTTTAATTGTAAAGAGACTTTATGGACACCCTGGATATCTTGGTCAATTACAGCCAAGATACTGAACCTTTCACTGGAACATTTAAATGGCACAAAAAAAGAGTGAATCAATGAGATACATATGACTAACAGAGTGCTATGATCTGTGGAGTCATAGATCTACTCGTCTACTCATGGAAATTATTCTTAGATTGCCTTGAGAGGCAGCCAAACCATGCCGCAGTCACTGAAAATCAAACATGGTACATATGAAAGTCTTTACGGGACCCTATAGTGTGCCTCATTCTTTGCTTCGCTCACCCCTTCCCGCCGCTCTCCCTGTCTTGTCATCCTCAGGGCTGTGTAAGCTCTGTGGTTTTGGCAAGCCGGTGCAGAGATCTCAGTAGTTCCTGTTGTGGGGAGAGCGACTATTACAACCCTACGCTGCTACAGTTCACAGAACAATTATCATAATTATCATTTCACCAAATAGAGCCATGATATCCAGTGATGCGGCTGCCGTGGGTTTCGAATGTCTGCTTGATATGTTTCTATTTTGCAGTCTGTCTTTAATTTAGTCTCTTTCGTGTATTTAGTCGTGGGAAGTTGTGATAGGAGTGTTCACAGAAACAATACTGTGTGTCATTGCATGTGGCCACTGTGAGAAATTTATGAACCAACCACTTTCTAAACTGATATACAAGAAAACATCACAGAAAAACATAATATAAAAACAATTAGTGCATTGTGAGCTGTCAAATGCCAGTCCCTTTTTTCCCCCTTTCCTTCTACACATCTGGCGGTGCACAGGCTGAGTAAAGCCAGTCCATGCAAAGAGAAAAATAGAGAACAGGAGAGTAATGAGCAGGAGAAGAGAGCAGGAAGAGATGAGGCGTCCCCTAGTCTCCCAAACAGAGGAAGGACAGGGAAAATATGAATTCAATAATAGCTCATATTCAGCCAAGACAATGCTCGCATCCATCCTCCAGCTCCATCCAGCTCCTCTCAGCCACAGTGACTGTCGGAAACGACCGCGACTTAACCAATATGCATTAGACACCAGAATGTCTGCCATCAGGCTGTCAGTGTGCCGCCAGGGGTGAAAGGTCACATCAGAGCATAAGGATGGGAAACCACTGCAGCCAAAGGAAGGGGGATAAAGAAAGACCACTGCAGGGTTATGTATTCACTGGCAAAATGAAATGAGCAGCAGTGGTTAGACTGTAAGTAGGGGTTTAGGCTCCGTGTATGTTCATATTTCCCCAATGATTTTTGGACTGCAGTCTGAGCCAAATCACACTTAATTCTTTGGAGGGACCGGCCTTCCTGTTTACATATAAATTCACTTTTCTCTATGATTAGTTGAAAACAAGGGACGCATTCTAAGGAAAAGTGGTACAACAACGCAGGAGCTTTGTATGGAGTCAGATTAAGCTCAGTGGAACTTCAATGTAAAAAAAACACTAATTTGATATGTAAAGCATAAACATGAACCCCAAACTGTAATTGGCAAAAAGGGGAAAAAAGCAAACCATTATATTAAACAAGAAAAAGAAAACTTGCTACCAAAGCTGCAGTCAAGTAATCCGTTATACAACTGATTTTGATTCTTTGATCTTTTAGCTGCTTTAATGTGCCTTTTTGGTTTCAACTTAGTTTCTTGGTGTCCATAGGCCACCTTGCATTTGAATGAGACTTCACTTTGCATACAACATCTCTTCACTAGATGAGGGTCTGTCGGCTCAGTAAGACTGTCATTGTTGTGACCTGAAAAACTAGCCCAAAAAAGCTAATGCAAGCTAATGCCAGTTAACAGATGAGGCAGCATTGCCTTTTCGCATTTACATAAACAGCTACAACAGTAAATAAACACTGATTTTATTGAAATAGTTTGTTGCTAACATTTTTACAATGTATTCCACAATATTATTCTCTTATTCTATTGTTAGAAGTTAGTTAGCATTAGCGTTACCATCTAGCCCATTTCTATAGAAAGATGTGATATTGATAGATTTGGAGCCTGCATGAAACAAACACACCATTATTATTGACAGACACTTATCATAAGAGGTATATCAGGGTTGATGGGTAAAATGTACATTACAAGGATTAAAAAATGGTTGAAACACAGAATAATTTTTCTATCTATATTTATTCATCTAAATTCATTTCAGTTTCAGGACCTTAATGTGACATCAAGGTTTTATCATCAGCCAGTTAAGGCCTCATGATTTTTTTAATCACACTCAAAAAATGAAAGTAACCAGAAAATGGACCCATAAAACCATAGAAAAAAAATTATTCCAAGGGAAATTACTACAAGTTCATGATCAGGGTTGCAGCTATCACATTTATTATTATTCTTTTTACATTTATATTCTTGTGACTTTAATTCAACGCAATGGCTGTGGCCTCTTTGGGAGAGTAAAAAGTGCAGATGAATTCCACAGCCGAGGAAGATTTACACACGCACACACTTGTTATTTAACATTAACACAAATCTAGCGTCACGCTCACTATTTCCCATTCCAAACTCTTCCACTCACACTACATTTAACAGCGCAGTCTTGCATACTTGTGGCAGCTGTAAGTCCCAGTGAAGCCACATTTCCTTCATTAAGATATATTTCACTGGCACACAGTTCTGGGTGCAGCCTGTTTCAATAAGACCCCAACAGACTCAAACTGGCGTTTATCACCATTAAGGACGTGCAAGGAGCCCTGTACAGGTGCTGAAACCTGTTTGCAAAGAAATTCCCTGTATTTTAACTCTAAACATCATCACTATCAGTATGCTGCACAGTGGCTGAAGTATTTAGAGGAACTAATAAGGATGTGGACAGCAGCACCGTGGAGCAGGATAATCCTTCAGCCGGTTGCATTTTGTTAAAGACCTTTAAATTGTATTCGTGCCACATGGAAAATATTTTAATATCAGCTTAAAGTGGCCTACATAACTCTATTTTAATTATGTTGTGAAATCCCATAAATCTAATCCTCTAAACTATTATGAAATATGTGTAAACATTGTTTCACCAAGGTTTTTTCTTGATTTAATGTTGTTACACGATCCGACCCTCAAATCTTTTGAAAAGCGACTGGCAACCTGGTCTCCATTTAACCACTTAATTTAACTACATAATGGCTCTTCAATGCCTTAATGACCGCAGTTCAAGATACGTTTCTCAGTTGCTCCACAAGAAAACAAACGTCTGACTGTCATTTGTTGCCAGGCGTTTAACTCAAATCCAACTGCAGAACAATCGGCTCTGGCTTTTCAAGTGTCAGCGATTGACAGGACTCAGAGGTGTGGTGCAGTTCAAGGAGGCGCAGCCCGAAACATCTAATGCGAGGATCTCTTGTCACAACTTGTATCTCGTCTTAATTCCCATTATTCAGGCTTGGAAAAGTAATTTCACTGTTTGCTCTGTTTTCTTTTGGTTGAGTAGACCTGTTGAAAAGTCTAAACTTGCTTTAATATGCTTGGCAGACAGTGTGTGTGTGCGCGTCAGTGTGTTGTGTGTGCAGTGTGCATGCAGCAGTGCCTCGGGGTTACCTCCTGGGCTGAATGTGAGGAATCCGCCCCCGCTTGCTCGGTAGATGTGCACCGAGTGCCCTCCTTCATGGCAAGGCTCACCTGGCCCAGGTGTGCTTTCCACCCAGGGGCCATCAGTGAACCTGAAGCTGCAGGCCTGCTGGGGTCGCACAGCCAGCCAGTCCTGCTTTATAGCTCATCTCCTGGGCCTCTCTCCTCCTCCTGTCCAAGCAGCCATGTAATGAAGCCCTAATGAGCCTGTCACTCCAACTGTCACTTACTCTCATCTGAAAGACAGACACAGCAGTACGAGAGGGAAACTCCAGGGTGAGGAAGTGATCCTGGATCACAGTGGCAGGAAATGAAACAATGAGAAATGTATCAGGGAAAGGTTTAAAGTGAGAGGAAATGATTCTACAGCAAGCCAGATTGGTTAAATAGGACATTTGTAATATTAAATGATTATAACAAATGGATTACCTTCATACCAGAATGTATTTTATGAGTTTCACACACTTTGGGTGACTTACCATTAATTTTCTGTTTTTGATGAGATGAGACACAAAAGGCCTAAATACAGAAGAAAAAAAGAATAGATGATAAGTAGCAGTTTGACTGCACAGTACAATACAGTACAGTGTCAGTACTTCTTTCACCACAAAGACATTTTACTCCATTACATGTAAAAGTCCTGTGTTTAAGCCTACTTTAAACCTACTCAAAGGTACTTTATATGAGATACATATATAGACTCAGAAATTAATCCCTCTCATTTATCACTTATGGTCCACTAAAAGTGTGTGGTGGTGCCCTCTGCCTCATAATGCTGAAAAATATCCTAATAACTGACAACTTATGATGTTATTAGATAAACAGCTACTTTATATAATGCTATAGTAGTAGATATAGTGCATGCAAATGTAAAAAGGTGAATTTAAAAAGCATCAAAATAGAACTAACAAAAATAATAACACCCCTGCATACATTTCACATGTGTGGCTCTGGTGCAACTGGCTGCACACTCAGGGCTGATGAATATACAGGTATATCAGATACATATTAGATTGTAATTTTCACAGCAGATAAGCCTGTGGTTGTACTGGGCAGCTTCCAGGTGTGAATGTAATCAGGACATTCCTGTTCTCAGCTAATCTCCACTGGACAAATAAAGGTAAGAAAAACAACAACCCTGGTCTGCTGGTATTTTTTAAACACTCACAAAATGAATCTGGTGGGGCATAAGTTAATTACTTCGGTATAAAACAGGAAAAAAAAAAAAGTCCCTGGACACAAATCTAAATTAATCTTTTGGAACATCCTCACATTTCTCTTACTTTTTATGTGAATATAGAGTTTTACCTCTCTGAGCTCCAAACAGTTGTTTAAATGAAACCATCTGAGAAGTTTAGAGGAGGGATTACTCTCAAGAGGAACTACTAACAATTCATAGACATCTGAAATGTGTCAGGGAGCCCCAGCAGACAAAGCAGACACTGTTACTGTTTTGTAAAAGGTTACAAGCCAAAAAAGTTGTGAGGCTACAGTTTAATCTTTAACAACTACCTATGAATCTGAAAAATAACTAGTTATGACACCCGTCAAACAAGTTATATGATTATTGAGTAAAAAGTGTAATATTTCACCCTACATTTTACTGGAGTAAAAGTATATAGTATAAAGTGCCCCAAAAATGTATTTGAGTAAATGTGCTTGGTTTCGTTCCACCACAGCAAATAAAACTATGGCTTGTATGAACCAAATCTCTACCACTGCGTGGAGCCAGTGAGCTGTTTCCCCTGCAGCACTGAGAGAAAAGGCTCCAGAGGAGGGAGGGAGGGACTGAGAGGAAAGAGGGGGGCAGTGTACAGTCGTCTGGCAAATCCAGAGGTTGCCTGATTAAAAGCATGTGCTGACCCCCGATTCCCAAGCTATGACAGACAGACCGCAGCAGATCCAGACACACAGACATGAACAAAGAAGTAAAGACCTCCATGTTCATGTTATAGATTCACACTCTTGCAGAAACACATTTGGGAATCATAACTTATCCCATATTCATGGGTGAGTTATTGCAATTCTGATACAGCACCTCCACAGTGTTGCACACCTAATCGCCAATAGAGAATAACAAGGTAAAAGCTAAATAAGTGACTATAAAAAGACCTCCACCTTTTTTCTTTTACACGCTGATTACACAGAGAGGATCATGTCCTCCTGTTTGGAAGAGTGCTTAATCAAAACAAACACACTCTTGAGAATCGAGAGAGGAGTTAAGAAGAGGAAAGGTGGCTGCGTGTCCCGTGTAAGAGCATCACTGGCCCATGACGCAAAGAACTGAAGTGAGCCAGAAGAAAGCAAACAGGAGCAGAGAGCAGAAGAGCGGCTCGGGATCCAGAAAGGTCGAACCCGGAGAGAAAATATACACGGCACGGGCTTTCCAATAAAATAATAATGTCTCTAAAAACACAAGAGCTGGGCTGCTCCAAAATGACAACATGCAGAAACTCTTTTGTTCTCCAAGTGGTCGGCCGGGATGCCAAGGCTTTGAAGCTGACAACTGACGAATTCAGACTCAAGAAACAAATTGGGGGAAGAAAAAAAAAATCATGACCTTAATAAAATAAATTTATATATTTTTCTTTATTTAGACTTTGCGTGCATTTTTGTTTCATTGTGATCTTTCACCATGCGTTTGGTGTGGCCTGGCGTTGGAATATTAAATATTTATCCAATCCTCGGAGCACATCGCTCAGTCTTTTCTCACTGGTGTGGGTTTCAAAAACACACATGCTGACTAGTTTACCTCTAACAAAACATTTTCTCGGGGTTCGGGGAGGTGGTATATGAGTGTAAAAATACATCAATCTTTGTACGTCAGCGCTGCCTTGGCACAGTTGGGATTTCAAATGGCGTGAAGAATTAGCCGGCAGCAAAAGCAAGAGTGCTCATACAGGAGATGTTGGTCTGTCTGTACCCAGAAGACGTGGTCGCGTCTAGGCTGTCATGCCTGTCTGGTTCCCCTTCTTATCTCTTGTTTATCTGGCTCTCAGACTCGCTGCCAGCACTCACGCAGACCATTACACTTCCCGCCAGCACAACTTATTTATGTTAGCTTTGATTAATAGCCTGTACATTCGCAATGAGACACACACGTTGATTGAGAAGTGGAAAAGGATGACTTGTTTAATTTGAAAAGGAGCTTTAATCCATTCCCTCTCCCCCTTGTGACATTTCAGTCGTGCAGTGAATGAACAGGAGAGGAGGGCCAAGGAGTGCAGCCTGCATGCTACATCTGCAAACAAGCCCAGCCAGCTGTGTAGTGTATAGATCCTAAGACTCCTTAAACCCTTACGTCTCTGTTCATTTGTCAAAATTTACATGGACACAGATTAGACATGCATTTCTGAGAGATGCTTTCCAAGATGAGGGGGGTGTGTTTTTTTTCCAGAAGCTTATTTTTTCCGCAACTGTAGCAAAGTACTGAAGGTTGTTTTGAGCATGCTCTAATTTTGAAATGTTTCTTGGAAATTAATATGATGCATTAAGAAGAATTATTTTTCACCGCAATGAAAGTAAGCACAAAAAATGTACACAAAGTATATATAAATGGCGTATTTTTTCCTTTTTCTTGTCCAGTGAAGTCTTAAAACAAACCAGAAAGACATCTGCAAACAGGGATTTTATTGGCATCGTGAAGCAAAGTGTGAAATCACAACAGCCCGTTTCAACAGAAAGCCTTGCTCAATCCTTTATGTAAACGCAGCGTTCCCACACTTAAGTTGCCCCATGGTGACTGGGCTCACCTGTCCCCGCATGAATACTGCTGAGAACAGCATTCACCTGTTTACAATGTGCTACTTTTATCTAGCTTGGGGTTGCTATAAATATTTTACCAATACACTCTGTTACTATGGCTTTAAAGCAAGTAGCTACCAGATGTACAGTTAAATTAATTGCCAGGTAGAGCTGTTACTGTAGGGTGTGCTGTGCTTCAACATGTCAGGTTAAAGAGTAAAAGCATCCAACACGCTGTTGCATAAGATATTGTCAGTTTTGTCCCAGCAGCAGCAGTCAGAGCAGCAGTGGCTGTGTGTGTAATGCTGGAGCTGTACTGGTCAGTGCAGCTGCAACCCCCCTCATGGCTGCTTCACATTACGGTATTCCCTCATTCCCCATTGTGAAATTTGTTATCTATCATGCAACTGCCTGGGTTCCATTAAAGCTCACACCTCCCTCCGTCCTTCCTCCCTTTCCTTCCTCCTATACCTCCTTCTATGATGGTGGGGGTGATGCAGCATGGTGACAGATGGTGTTTCTCTCCACTTTTACAGATCTGGACTGGTGTTTATTTGTGCAGCAGCAGGCTCAGTGGGAGTCTGTCCATTACCTGTGAGTGTCGCGCTGCAGAGCTCCAGGCTCGGGACCACCTCTGGCACTGGGACCCATCTCCATCAGCAGGACCTATGGTGGAAAATCATATTTTATCACAAGTATTATGGTGGAAAATCACATCTATTTATCACGCTTCCTTATCAATAAATAACATTAACATCCCACTGGATTATATTGCAATGTGTTTTATTTTATCAAGCTTAATTAAAAAAAATTAATAAAAAAGTATTCTGAGCATATATTTAATATATTTCATCACTTCCATACCAAAGTCTAAGTAGGCCCTATTATAAACTGAATGACCATATTTGGGTTCACGTTTAGGCTACACATGTATTATCCGTCGTGCTTGTCATTAATAAATACATTGTAAGTGTAATATAGGTCTATGTTTAGACTTCACTGCGTATTATTTTTGAATGCCACTATCATACACTATTACACATATTTTCTATTATTTTCTATGTAGGAGGGGCTGCTGCACTAACATTTTCTACGTTACATGATGATTCACAGACTCTAGATGACGATACAAAAAGGTATACACAAACAACAGGGAAAAAATGCAGAAAGCTTGATGTAATTTCCTAGCTTGTGAGCTTCCTAACAATTAATTAAAAATGATTTCGCATAGCTAGCTAGCCTTAACAAACTCATCAGATTAGCAAGTTATTTGCTATTTAAAAGGGCTGTACACCACATTCAGAACATTTGCAAAGCAGAAAATACTATTTACTATGTAAAGATAAAGTGGCATAATAGCATCCTGACTTGAGAATTCCCTCCATGTAATCCAAGGTTTTCTCTTCTGATGGCGTTTAACGCTAATATAGGCTTTTTGACCCACGACATCCTAACAATGCATAGCAGCCGCCCTCCAGTTAGCTCTGTCCTCACTGTTGTTTTTAGTACTGCTTGTGCTGCCAGCTCAGCTACCGCCAAGCTGAGCAGGAAATCAAAATTGTAAGTAATGGTTATATATCAAAATAATAACGTTTAAGTATTTGCCTTGGTGTAACCATGTGGCTTATCAATCACCTCTGTCATACACAATTTCAGACGTCACTTCTCTCCAAGCTCGGAACCTAAAAGGGTCAGACAGCTAGCCCCTTCTCCCTTTCCCTGTTAATGCTCCCATATATAAGTCTGCATGTGTGTGTAAGTGACCCAGACATAAATCCCTGCGTTTTCTGTATGTCATATATATCAACAATGAAAGTTAAAAAATGAAAAACTGATCAACATTAAAAAGACGTCAGTTTATAGCCCAGCCTTATCTGTGGAGCCCCGTGGAGTCATACAGTAGGTATGTAGTAAATGCACATTTATGATAACCAAAATGTGCACAAACCTATCGGCCTCTGGGGCCTGATAACAAGTCGGCGCCACAGCAGAACTGATACCACATGACAGGGTGACTGATTGTAAGAGACAGAAAGAGTCTGTCAAACATATGACCAAATAGATAACTCTCAGCTAGACATCAATCATTCACTCTCTTTATCAATCCCCCCACCCTGTCACCCCCCTGTTGCCCTCTCTCTGCTGCCCGCCTCCTGCAACTCCTTGCTGGGGGTGACCACAGCTCTACCCAGAGGCTGCACTGCTGTGTTCCCAGTGTAAGAGTGATGGAGAGGGGTTATCAACCTGAACAACTCCCTTTTCTTCCCCTCCTCCAGGGAAAAGGCCTGGGAAAAGAGCGAGGCTGGAGGGATTGAGCTGTTACCCTGGTTCAAATAAAGTGGAGCTGTTAGCCGGATGGAGAACGGGCCGTTTCTCCGTGAATATGGCTGTCAAAGTGTTAGACAGAGAAGGGGTCGAACACTGATATCAGTCAAGTGAATACCGTGTGAGAGGCTCTCTTACAGTGATGTATCGTGCTTGTTCAATATGGTATTAGTAGACTTTAACAGTAGCTTTAAAGCGCGGCCATCCATCTGAAGACAGTTACATCGCTCAGACTTGCTGAGACAAATGTTGAGATTATAGCATTTCAAGATGAAAGACTTTTTCACACAGATTCTGATGCAGGACTCTCCCTGGAGCATAAAAGAAGACAAATAGCAAGTTAAGGAATGCTAGCAGCCTCGGAGAAAAAGCGAAATACATCAGTAATCGTTTAAATTGACAGCTTATACATTTCAGCTGAGAAAAAGATGAAAAGAACATTGTGTCAGTGTTTCTAATTTTTCATTTCTCAGTAATTCCCTTTCTTTTCCTTTTTTTTTTGTCACATCACTCAACACATAGGGGTCAGGGCTCTGGAATAGCAAAAGTAAAGTCCAAGAACAACCAGCTCTTCTTTTTCACACACACACTCACACACAAAGGTCGCCCAGCTGTGAAAAGAAGCCAAAATACACTTAACTAATCTGCTTGATCTAGCAATTTATTGACGATGAAAATTTCAAAGGGGTTGAAACCTGAGCCACATGCGTCTCCTAGAGCATGGCCAATGCAATTTCCACTGGCAGGCGGGGGGGTTATGGTGGGAATGGCCTGACCAGTGGATGGAGCTTTATTGGTTGCATTCACCTCGACATAAAACTAATTCACCCTCGATGACAACCCATGGCGCAGGGGCGAAAGATGAGATGCATTCTTTTTGCCCCCTCCCTCAACTTACCTACTTTATTAGCTGGCCTTTCTGTGACAGAGCTATTCATTCTCTGCCCCGCACTGCCCCTCTCCCTCCGACACACACTACGCACATGCCCTCTTTTCCTCCCCACACACCGACCAACCCAAACATGTTATATTACCGGCTGGGAATTTATATCGCTTTCAGAATGAAAAAGCAACTACGCCTCAGTCTGGGCAGCGGGGCTCCATCGCTCATGTGCACAGGCTGCTCTTTATGGCCCCTCGAACACACTGGGTTCAGAATGCACGCAAAGCTGTGACACACACAGGGAATTACAACAGGGCAGTTATGTTTACACATGTAAAAAAAAACAGAAAAAAGGCCTCTTTATCTGCTTTTCCTGTATATTAATGGATGAATGGACAGACGTGCAGGGGGATGAGGGTTCTGAGCACGAAGACAGCAGGATATTTGTCTTGGTTAAGTCATTTATTCATCCAGTCTGGAGCAATAACTTATCACAGATCAAAGCTAAACAGCCTGTCATTAGTTAGCTCTACCTCTACTTGCCATCGCTTTTGAAAGGATCATAAGTCTTTAGTCTGAAGCATAAAAATAAAGAGATAGCATAAGACACGCAAAGAATTTCACTTTCACTAACACCTTGTCTGACACCCAGTGCTACCATGTCTCTCAGGGTCGCACTGAAGGCCAGGAATGTGACCCTAAGATCTCCGAGGGTTCCAATGAGCTCCACATTGTGCTGAGGTTAGGTACCCGCAAGTCCAGCTGGGCTTTACTAGCAGTCCTGCCTCCAGCAGCTCTGCAGGCCTATCAAGTTTCTCTGATTTTGGGTCAGCGAAGCCCTCCTGTTTCCACTTAGAGCCCTGTTTCATTATTTCAGATTTATCACTGCCATGTTTGCCAGTTGCCATGTTTTCCCTCCATACGTCCCTATAAGTGTAATTCATAGCATCTAATAATGCACAAACCGAGACGTTTTAAGTGACTGCGAGTTGGAGTTGTTCCCAGGCTGAAAGGGATAAGAGGCTCTCTAGGGGCTGCTGGGTAAAATGGTGAAGTGTTGCCCAAAGGAGAGAGAAGCCAGTCCCAATGGAGAGAGCATTACTGGATATTTACCGAGTCATTGCATGGCCTAAGGGTCCGGCCTGACAGCCACCCACACTCCTCCCAGCATGGCATCATGCAAGGCAGACCGAGTCCCCGAGGATGGCACGCTGGCAAAGACGGGTCATGGACCATTTCCAAATCTTTACAAATCTCTCATGCTTTTTTCCCCCTCTATTGTTTACCTTACTGAGGCAGAAAATCATTATTGTGTCATTATGTCGTCCAGTGGCGGACTCAGGCTTCTGAGGGGCACTGCGAGTTTGGTAGTTTTCATGTGTTAAATTCAGTGCTTCAAAAGAAACTTGTTTTCTCCACTGCAAATGCATTTAATCACATTTTCTCCACTGGAAAAAGCACTTTATCTACTGGAAGGTCACCTTGGAGGGCACTTCATCTCATGTTCTTTACTGAAAAGGGCACGTTATCACATTTTCTACACTGCAGTTGCACCCTACAGGGCACTTAATTATATTTTCTCCACTGGAAGGGTACCCTAGTGGGCAAAAAATAAAATAGCATGTTGTTTTTCAGGGGAAATGCTGCGTTTTTCAAGTGGGCACCACCTCTAAGTCCACCACTGACTGCTGTTGATTTGCAATCGATGACCAATAAATGTGAAGATCAAACTCATAATGCTGTCATCATAAATTCAATCTGCTTGGGACAAATATAAATGTCAGTGACAGAAAAACAAGCTTTTTCACCACTCACTGCATCCATGTAACAGTAGGACTTTGCATCTAATCGCTCAGGGGCCTCTAGGGGCCATTTAACTGTGGTGTACTTGTGCCGGAAACTCTGTTGGGGGTGTGGGGATAGGAGACTTGGATGCAGCAAGAAGGGCAAGAAAGCTGGGATCCATCCCCCCATTACCATAATAGAATTACCGTGGCGAACAAAGCAGGCATTAGTGCGCCCACGGTGGCATTTGGAGAAGATCCATCTCTCTTTCCTCTGCAGGCCGGCCTCACCGCTTAAAGAAAAGGAAAATCTACCCTTTGTCCCCCCCTTTTCTTGAGCCTTGCCAGATTGCAAGGGGGCTCAATGGACACACATGCACACAGACCTGCAGAAACACACACAGCATGCTTGTTGTGTGTGTAATGTGCGCCCGCATGTGCACGCTCACGGCTGGCGTTGGGCAGGCAGCTTGACCTGCCCATCAGAAGGGATTACATCTACATAACTCCAACAAAACACTGTCAGCACCCTGCTCCTCCCTCATCCACCTCTTCTTCCACTTCTTCTGTCATCCTGCTTTTCTCCCAACTCTGTCTCCTCATCACTTTAACCTTTCAATCCATCCCGCCTGCCTCTCTTTATTCTCCCTGTCTCTAACACTTCAGTCTGGTCTGATGTAATACATCTTCAGTGTGCCAGCATTTCTCCCAGCTGTGTTGCATCAAATATCACTCAAGGTCTACTCAAAGAGATCAAGCAGGAGCGTCAGTGAACGGTGACCTCCAAATATTTGTCACAAGCGTGAGCTTGGCATATTCTGAGAGGAGGTTTCCCTGCACGGAGAGCTGTGTGAGCTATAAGGAATCGCTGCTATGCTGATTCTCAGATTAGGCAACAGGCAGCAGTGCTGGTGTCAGATTGTCTCGGTGATAGAGGGGAACATGGCGCCGTCATGCACAAACACAGTGAGCTGTTATGAAACGGACCTGCGACTTCTGGTTGGCTCTGTCACAGCATGACCCACTAACACACACCTCTGCCAGCGAGAAACACGCAGCAGATGCACTGGAATGTGACTCTCTGCAATGGGATGCAGACAAAGACTCTACGGCCCAGTTAGCATCCTGGGAAAAAAGAATCCCATGCTGCACAGACTGAATTTATGAGATTAATTTAGCAGAAAGCATACAGAATTTTAATTTATACTGCTGATGCTGTGAAATAACAAACTGCAGACCAGACAACAAGTAGTTTGAATAGTAGGCCTATCATTAAGAATACTTTTCTGTCATCTTAATTAGCTGCATCTACAAAACAAGCTTTTATAATTACTAATCTGTATACAGTACATCTGGAAACTGGTCTGCGGCATCTGAAGTCCCCAAACCCTAAATTAGAGCTGGACTTGAGGAGTAAAACACTCAACACCAGACACACGTCTGTTCTTTAGACCTCTGCTGCCCCCTAGTGGAATCATATAAAGACATACATCCTGTACTCGATGTTGACAGTGTACAAAAAAATGAATGAAATGTTCAATTTTTTATAAACAGAGAAGACAGTTAGTGTACTAACAAACCTTTAACAAACTACAACTTTGAAACAATGTATTTCTGGTTTTAAATTTGATCAATTTTGGCTGGTAAATGTGGTTTTCTAAAGACTCAAATTGGAAAACTTCTACGCATTTCTTTTATTGAAAAATAAAGGTTAGGCCCTGCACTCGGTCCTGCTTGGATCTTTGTCAGGTCAGATAGTTGAAAAATGGAAACAGCACCAATATCTAAACATCATGCACATCAAAAGGCTGCTAAGCTCTATGACGGCAGGTGGGGTTCATTCAAAAAGAATGAACCATTAAAGATTACAATGAGAAGGAACCAGAGAACCTTCAAAATATCAAACATTTATTATGTAACAAGTGTACCCGATTCTTTACCCCATATATCAGGATCCACCTCTCCTAAATGTATATTGTATGAGGTTAGAGGAAAATGAGGAACTCTTAAATACACATGCAGAGGTCTTTAAACCCTTCAAAAAAAACAAAAAACAAAGCTGCAGCTGCATTTATAATTGAAAGAGCTATCATGATACAACTAACATTTTAGAGAAAATGTTTGCTATTCCTAATTCAGACCTCGAGGCATGAGAGTCTGGAGAGTAAAAATATAAAAACGCTATCTGGAGTTAAAGGGTATTTAATTCTCCTCCTCTTCTCTGAGAGGAAACATGCTGGATGCCTGTGAGAGGTTACTGGGTGCTCTGCTCTCTGAAACACACAGGGTTCAACTTCTCCTGGGTCCAGATTCAGCTCCTTTGCTCTGCTATTCTCCTGTTTCTACATATGCTGAACCACATGGCCATTAGTTAAGAATGATTTTTTTTTTTCGCCGAACAAGATAAAGTGCATCTTACTTTCATTGTTTTGTCTGTTATTGGGTGCATTAGTGCACGGGCCCTGGTGGAGGATCAAGGGAACAAGATTAGATTTATCCAACATTCGTCTCAAGTTGGGGGGGCATTTGCATTATCGACTAATAATTAACTTATTTGGTGGTATTTTCTTTCTATTTTGAAAAAACAAGTCCTTTCCCTGTGTTAACTGCTTAACCTGACACTGGCAGATTTTTACTGAACTTTCATTACACCCTCTTTCCTTAAGTCTTATTCCCTTAAGTTATATTCTATTCAATTACTTGCTTGTCATTTTCAATTTGTTCATATCAGATTCCTGTTATGGGCAAATTGGCCGATGGGGGGGACTTTTTTCATTTGGAGCTGTTGGAATGATTTCCGATGTAAAAAAACGACATTTGTCTTTTCTATACAGGCCTCAAATCTTCAAATTTCCCAAAAATGTCCAAAATATTTTATCATACTTCCAGCAAATGTAAACAACCCTCTATATGTGGGGTACGTTGCTTTGTGGGACATCAGTGTCCATCAACACCAGACTCCAAAACTTTGAAGGAAAGACGAAAGGGTACAACTGGGACACACTGCTTGTATCAACTGAACACAGTGAGGAATTGCAGCCAGAAAACAAAGCTCCTGGCTTTGCAGCCCATACTGTAGACATGAGTTTTCTGTGATTGATTGTCATCTCAACTTTACAGTGCAGCGGATGTTTTCCTTTGAAAAACACCGGAGAAAGTCGGAGCCTGGACCCGGTTCTCTCTTGGCAGTGTAGCACGTGCTTATCCCCAGGAGTGAAGGCCTGCACGGGCCGCAGCAAAACAGCTACCCGCTCCTGAGCCTCCAGCGTCCCCCCGCGGCCCCGCTCTCACACACAGGCCCAGTGTCCGGTCGCACTGCACAGAGGAAACACACGTACTCTGCTTGACTAGAAATAAAAACATGCAGCTCCACGAGAGACCCGAACCCAGCAGGATAGTCTCTGTGCGCTCACAGGAAAGAGGCCGGGGCGGTTAAAGCGGGATCACTCTGTATGTTCAGAGCATATATGCACAGATACACAGCTAAACACACATACATGCACATATACACAAGCAACAATACAGGAAACGGGTCAGCTGCAGTACAGGTATCCTTTACATCCTCCTCTGGCTCCCACTCTCCGCCGATGAAAGGGAATACCTCCAGTGTGTGCAGCCCTGGGCCTGGCTGGCCCAGCGTACAGCAGCTTATAAGAGGCCATTTCCTTCATAATCATCCCGGCCTTCCCCTGCTCTAATCTCCCAGAGGACAGTGGCAATTAGCCCGGGGAGGGCCTCACTGTGGTAGGGGCATCTGTGGCATCTCTGTTACCTCATGGCCTGCTAGTGAAACACATAAAACACACACACACTCTGGGATCAGCCAGAGTTATAGCTTGGCTGTCTGGCTCTCTCTCCGAGTCCTCTCATGTCTGCATATAACAGACCTGGCTTAAGGTTTTCTTCACCACCTTATTGTTTATCTGTCATTAATAGGATCTGTCTGCCCTGTCTATTTTTTATTTAAGCATGAAAACACACAGAGCGTCTGGATGTGGTTTAAGTATTGTCAACAACAGCTGAGGAAGAGATCTTTCAGTCGTGTCTTTACGGCTTGTTGACACAGTAGCATGGGCGGATTATAAGACAATGGGCCCTGGGCACAGACATCCGAAAGGCCCCACCACCTCTCAACATACTGTACACTTTATAGCTGTCTAGCCTCTTTTTGTTGCTGTGTTGTGTCTCTTTGTGGTTGTTATGCATCTCTCTGTGGTTTTGTTTCACTTTCAATTGTTTGGGTGTTTTTGTGGAGTTATTTATTCGTCTATGTTGCCTCTTATGAGTTGTTTTGTGTCTCTAATACTTTTTGAGTCTCTTTGTAGTTGTTTTGTGTCAATATGTAATGTTTTGGTATTCTTCATATTTTTATTTTTTGCTTGTGACGGCCCCTTTTGTAATTGTTTGCATCTCTTTGTATTCCTTTAGTGTCTTTATTGGTCTTTTTTTAAGGTATCGTCTGTAATTGCTCCTTTTGGTTGTCATTTTGTATCTTTTTGTCGTTGTTTTGTGTCAATTTGTAACTGTTTTGGTCTTTTTGTAGTTTTATTTATTTGTGATTGTCCCTCTTTGTTGTTGTTTTGTGAGTCTTTATAGCTGTTTTTGTCTCTTTGCAGCTGTTTTGCATCCCTCTGTTGATGCTTGTGTCTCTTTTTTTAATGTCTTGAGTAATTTTGTGTCTCTGTGTGATTGTTTTGCTTCTGCTCGTAGCTGTTGTGAATCTCTTGGTGTCTCTTTGGAGTCATTTTATATTATCTGTGTGCTCATTTTTCGTCTTTTCCAGGTTGCTACGTGACATTGAGTGACATTTTGCAGATGAAGGCCAGAGGGGTCCGTTCAGTAATCCATCCATGCGTAGCAGTGAGGATATCCTATTATACATGACATTTATATCATCAGATAAACTTCCTGCTCTGAGCTTAGAAATATCCTCTAGTACAACAAGTCTGTCAATCTCATGAAGTCTGCACTCACACTGTCTGTGTGAGTCTTAACCTTTAAGCAAATCATCCGCCTCTTTCTCCCTCACAGAGCCCTGATCATTTTGGGAGGATTAGCAGTGTAGAAGCATGTAAAAGCCTGTGCAGGAGCTGCACACCACGCTGCAGTAATTGACAGAGGCAGCTCCACACTCCTGACACAATGTGCTCATTGATTCCTCTCTGCTTTTGTAAATAACAGCGCCAACATGCACGCGTGGAAGCCACAAAAGAGCTGTTTTAGAGATAGCAGGAGCTTTTTTTAAAAAGATTAGCCTGTCCGCAAGTCATTACCGGGGCTCGATAAGAGTTTGTCATCGTGTGGTAATGTTCCATAGATCCTGTTGTTCCCCCCATCGCTGCTTTACTCTCCCTCGCCCATGCCTCTGTGAAATGGGAGCAGTGTGGTGTTGTGGCGAGGTGAGGCCATGGTCTGCTGAACACTGTGACATTCATCTAAATGGAATCAGATAAAGCTGGGGGCCTGAATACTTTCAACATAAACATCACCTGCAGCCTCCAGCAGGGGCCCCGGGGGCACGGCTCCACCAACCAGAGTGTGAGACGTCAGGGGGGGACGGGGAGCTCCACCAGTGGAACAGGAGGAAGGAGGAGGACCAGTCTGAGGAGCGGCTGGCTGCAATATCAGATGAGATCACGCATGATGGTTCCTTCCAGATACCTCCAGATGTGGGCGAGGGGGGCGATGTGGGGGTGAGAGGAACAGATATGACCTTTACACGTGTAGATCAGGTTCCTGTGGAGCAGACTGGGAGGAAAGTGCTGATAACAGTTACATGATGTGAAGAAAACACTTCATCAGAAAGGATGCATGTGAACACAACAGAACTGAAAATGGTAGTTTAAGTTGTCTTAAGAAAATTACTTAATTTATAGTATTTTGAAATATTGATATATTAATATTGAAAAAAAAGGTTGTTCTGAGTAGTAAAAGACCACAAACTAATCCAAAAACAACTCATATGAGACATCAGACTTGCATGCAGCCTGTTCGTTTCTTCTTATTTTCAAACTTTTTCTGTTTTTACATATTTTTACATATCTCTATTTACTCCAAATTCATATTTCCATATTCCTGTTTTATTTTATTTCCATTTGTACATATCTCTATATACCTCAAATGTATGTCTATATTTCCACATTGCTGCCTTATTTCTGTTTGTATACATCTTTATTTACTTAAAATTTGTACTATTTGTATTTTATATTGTTGTATATTAAGTGAAGCATTAAGTGAATCTCTTTCTATTTCTTATAAAGCATTCTGATTCTGGTTAACCATGTGAAGTGCAAACGGTTCAAATCGACTGTAATATTGCACATAAAAAAGACAGCTTCAATCAATAGTCATTACATATACCGTAGCTCCATACATGAGTTACTGTGGAGGTTTGAAGAAATACATACACAGCTAAAAGGGAGCACTCAGTAGAGTGTAAATCTCCAACAGGACGACAAATGCAACCAGTGCAGATTTACAAAGTTTGAATGTTTTTTCGTATGTTATTATGTAAGCTAAGGTTTCACCATCTGCCTTTTGAGTCAGCATGAATTTTTCAAAAGAAATATGTACTGAATCCACGCATATTTGAGTTGTATATATTGAAAAAACAGAAATAAACTAAACTGAGGAAAACATGTGAATGTAGTGCTGTTCTACCATGTTTTCAACACGGGTCAAAAGGACAAGAGTGAAACGGCAATCAACATACCAAGACAAATAATTATCCTCATAAATACAGCAGCCACCCAACCCCAAGAATAATTCCACTACCTGGGGTGTGAGCTGCCGAAAGAATGCTCCGATGTGTCTGGGGAGGGTGTTGAGAAAACAATGGAAGGTGGGATAATTACAGAGAAAATGAGGAATGAACTCAGTGGTAACCCTCAGCGAGGAGGAGAAAAACAAAGTGGAAAACAACACAAATGCAGAGGAGAGACATGGTGGGTTTTCAGTAAGTAGTGAGAGCAGGCACGGACCTGCCCCTCCTGGATAAAGCTGTCTGTCAGCACCGGAGGAGAACACGCTCATGGGAACTAGATGACCTGCTGTACTTCACTGTCTTTACCACACAGACTGCACAGTGTTTGGCTCTGACGGCTGCTTGTACAGATGACTGAGAATGCGTAGCAGAGAGACTACCGTACACGATTGATTTGGAGCTGGCTGTTAATTCTCTACGTATGCAGCGTGAAAACCAGTGAAGGCCAGTGATTTCAATCTGTGAAATGAACATAAGTGCCCCTCACAGCTCCCGGTCCAAACACACTTAATCTTGTGTTTTCTGACACTACTTTGAATCTTTATTTTCAGGAGGAGAAGCCAAGCAGCAGATGGAAACAAGGCTTCCAGGAAATCAGAGGAGGTGGAGGGGGGGCAGCAAGAACATGAGTTGGCATGGTGTGTGCCTGTTTTCTTTAGGTGGAAGAAAAGAAAAAAGAGGGGTAAAGTACATATAAGTTGGAGAATGGGAGTGACAAGTGAGGATGGCTGGATGGGAGTTGTTATCAGGGCCATTTGGCGAGCTGGGTGGTAGCTTAGAGTCTAAGCAGTGAGACAGAATAGAAATCCTGCAGTGCGGCCCCGCATACTGATGACCTGGCTCTAACGGCTGGATCGGCTCTCCGGCAGTTATTCATTAAGCCATTAAAGGAACACAATCAAGTCATTTGTGTGGCCTTCTGTTTCAGACTGTTTTTCTTCTCTTTGTGCACTGCTTTCTCTTGCAGGAGAGAGAGAGAGAAGAAACAGAATACATGTCAATGAATAAATCCGAAGCGAAGAAAGGACTGAGAGCGGTTAGACCTGGCCTGGGCAGCGAGCTGAAGCCAGCTGTTGGCCCTCCTTCTGAGCAGAAAAGAAGTAATTAATGGCGGAAGCGACTCATGCAGGAACTAATTCACTTTTAAGACAGTTTGATGAATGAACGAACATTCAGATTCAATCTACCTGGGTTGAAATTAAAGGGGGGTAATTGCAAAGAGCACTTGCTATAACAGGTCTTTTCTCACCGAGTGGCTGCCATTAAACATAAAGCGCCCCTTTGCCTCCAACAGGGGCTGACAGCGCCCTCCTGTGCCAACAGGAAAATACACACTGGAAATGTAAAGTTAATAATATTGATTTTATTGCCATCCATATATACATATACCTTCTGGTAACACTTTCTATGAAGCCCATGTCTATAATGCATCATAAACATACTAACAATATATTAGTATCTGCTTACAGCACTGAATAGTTATAGTTTTGAGCAATCCTAACATCAGGTATCATCATTTATAACTGCTGGTCCCAACGTCTATGATGGATTATAAACATACTTATAAAGCATTTTAATCACTTAGAAATAATTATTAAAGCCTCATAACAGCAATCACAGAGCAATATTAAGTATTTTATAATGACTTATAAAAAATTATATAAATAAAACTGACATTATTTTGTAGGCTCATGACTATAACACATTATAATATACGTATAAATGTGTTATAGGGTCAGGATCACATTATAAGGCATTGCAACTGATTTTAATGCATTATAAAATATTCTAATGTATCAGAATTATAAAACCACTTGAAACTTGGGACACTGTGTAAATAAAAACTAAATGGATTGTTTTAGATTGAACATAAAATGCATTGTTTTTGTACAATTTTCCATTGAATATATGTCATAAAGGATTTGCAAATAATCTCATTCTGTTCCATTAATGTTTTAGACAATTTCCCAACTTTTTTGGAATCTGGCTTTTATCTGTAACAACTGTGCATTGCGATACTTGACCTTATAAGTAAGTATAAATACTTTATAACGTGTTATGATGACGTTATAACACATTATGAATATTTATGAGTGCTTAAAACTAGAATCATACAGTGCTGGAGGCAGATTATAATGCATTATAGGGTTGTTTATAATGCACTATAGAAATGGGCATCATAGAAAGTGTTTTTCTCTTGTTATATTTTTATAGCTTAAAGCATTAGAATCACTGTACAAACAATGAACACAGAACAATGAAAAACTTTGTTTAGTTCATCTAAGTAGAAAGAAAAGCAGCGAGTCTGGAAGGTAAAGAGGCCGTACAGTACATGTTGCTTCCATAATACTGCATGAATGATTGGAGGAAGATACACAGCTTTAGGGTCGACTACAGCTGATCGTCTGCTGGCGGTCTATGAGATCCTACAGTATGTTGGTGGATGTGAAATGGATTTACGGCAACATGTAGTCCCCTAAAATAGGCCTGGGTTGCCATAGTGACACTGCCTAGGGTTAACTGTAACACAAGAGAAACAGCACTGACGTGTTTATGAAACACAATAACACCACAAAGGTCCTGTGGATGGAGTTACCGTCTCGTTTCAGGACAACTAAACATGTTACAAGGCAAACACACAACCGCTACAGTCTTCTCTTTTTTTTTGCATTGTCATACGGATGATTTTGACGATCAGTAGATATTTATTATAAAGACATGAGGCCAAAGCAGAGCAGAGGAGACGTGGCAGTGGGCCTAAATCATTTCCTATGCTGTGTGTGATTGTGATGAGCAACAGTGGGAGCAGCACAGATTAATGGTTGTGTGTAAATGATCCATCAGAGGTCTGATTAAAATGAGTTACAACACATTTCGACAGCTCTTCTTGTAATACACACACGCCAGAGAACAACCTCATTACACAAACATCAAAGGACACAGAGAGCAGAGTATCCTCTCAAGTCTCCATAAAAGTGGAAAATTAAAAATTCCATTTGGATTAATGGAACGGATTAACTAGCATCTTTTTAACTGAACTGAACTGTGCACAAGCTAATTAAATAGTATCACTCAGGTGGCAGCGGTCAGGCTCCTGCTCCCTGTGTGTGCAGGGAGATAATACACTAATAAGGGTCTAATAAGCGCAGTGCATTGGCTAATTTTACAGCTGCAGAGGCTGCTGCAGCAGCAGGCTTCGGTCAGTCAATTACACAGCACCACCTGCTGTGGATACGACGCTCAGTCTGTTATATGTCCCATTCAGTAATTTGGTGTTTTTGGTTAAATCAAGAGTGCAGAAAAAACACATTTTGGAATTCAGACACGGAGCAGTAACGGGGGCAGTCAATGAGAAAAGTGCATTTTCAAAATGAAATAGGGAATGCATTATTTTGGGATAAACTCATTTGGCTGCATTTAATCTCTGCAGCAAAAAGGCAAATTAAACCTGTAGAGCTACAACAGTACTTTGAAGTTATTAATACAGGCACACGAAATAAAGCTTAACAAGCAACCTTTAAAAAAATCAAACGAGTTAAATTCATTAACAAACAAACAAAACAAAAAACCAGGCCGATATCAACAATGAGTATTACTTCACTAGTCGGGGACAAAGTGTGTTTCTTTTGGGGTTGTTTCATGCATACACTTATGCGCACAAACACTCACTGGTCCTACCAAACATTAAGAAACATCAAGCTAGTCACAGACACAGGCAGGCTCCGGCCACCGGCTGACAAACGCCTCACATCTCTTCTCACGATGTGGAGATGATGACCATGACTCCCCTGGATGCCGACACAAACTTAATTCACAATTATTAAAGTTAGATTGAATGGGCGAGCGCTTGATTTGCACCAAAGAGAGTTTCGTCTGTTCTCTTCCAAACCTCCGGGGTCACTCAGTGCTCTCCTGGCCCAGCTCCACTTCCTCATCACCAACAATGGCCTCTGGCACACCTCCCTCCCCCTGGAACAGCTCCTCCATCAGCTGCTCGCCAGCGCTGCCGGCCCGTGACGCCCAGAGCGCGGCGCCCTCCCGCAGGCCCAGCGTGCGCAGCAGCCGTGCGTACTCCAGGAACGTAGCCTTGATGAGTTTATGTGCAAACGCAGGTGAAGGAGAACTTAAAAAACTCTTCATGGAGCATAAATAACACAGTGAGCCAATGATCACGGCTATATTATAGTGTGTAAATCTTTAACTGTCTGTGCAAGGTGACTTGGCAAGATAGTAGAACTGTATATGCAGTTTAAACTGCTTTTTTCAACACGTATCCATTCTGAATATTACCGTTTCCAGTCTCATTTTACGCACTATTACTACACAGGTATCAGCTGTGCTTTTGGTGTTCTTTCTTCTCTCCAGTGGTGAGTTGAAACACACCATGCTGCAGTGCACACACGGCCCCGCCTCCTCTCTCTCACTAACTCACGGTGCTATCTTTTGTCCCGTTTGCTTCAGTTGAGCATAGTAATTTGGGAGATTTGTTATCTTGTTAGCTCATTAAAGACAGCGAGTGCAGAGCTTTCAACAAAGAAAATGCCAGGAGTGCTGTTTGGAAGTACTCGGGATTTGAGGCAAATTAACAAGAAAAGCTAAGTTAGAAAGCAGTGCTAACAAAAGTTTTCTGTGCTTATGTGCCGTTTTCCTGGCTTTTAAAGGACTTGCTTGCATCGAGCTGAGAGGAGTGACTAGATAGGAATACTAGGAACTCCACAACGTCCATCATGTGGGAACAACACCTCTCTAAAACAGCTTCAACATAAACGTCTTTATCACCTTCATAAAGGAAGGATTTATTGCAGGACTGTTGCATTGACTGCATTAGCTTTAGCTTTAGCAACTGGATATCCTCAGTCTTATTGCTCTGCACTGCGCCTCTGTGTTTTTACTGCTGATGGTCACAAAACACAGACACACACTGCCTGGGGACTGCACCTGAGTTTGGACCCAGGTTGTGTTGGTTTTACAATAAATCTTTGACTCACCTTCACTTAAAAAAAAGAAAAATACAAAGCGGATATTAAATCATACGCTAACTCTGAAAATGAGATATTTTTACTTCTTGAAAGACAGCTTGGCCCTGCGCTGGCTTACTCTGCTAATGGTCTGGACTCCATAAATCATAAATCACTTAGTGGCTACAGGCCAGCTCTGACCAATGAACAAGCCAAAGGGGAATGTCTTCGATTTAGTGTGCATATAATAATTACACATTCCTAGATGAAATATTATTTTACAGTGAATCTCATTTTCTCTTTTTTTTTCCTCTTTCTGGAGTTAAAGAAGTTTAAAATTTCAATTAAGTATGATATAAAACACATTTCTACAAGTTATTTAGATTAAAATGTGGGGCGCTACTCTCTGTCATCACACAGTAACATATTAACACAGAGACACAAAGGGAGTTTTTTCAGTCTGACTCTAAAAGTTCTCTGCAGTGATCAAAGTGTGATAGGATGTGCTCCGCAGAGCATTTAAATTGTCCTTCATTGTTAAAAAGCTCTCTGCACTCGAGTGCACGTCTGCAGCAGAGATGGACAGAGTTAGGAGGGGAGCTAACTCTGGCTGTAAATGGCCCTCAGAGTGCAGTAATGGCTTTTCAAAAAGGATATTGGAAGAATCGTTGGCCTCCATCACCCCGTACTTCAGGCAGGCTTCGATGAAGAGGGCGGCGCGATCAAAGTGCCTCATGCTGCCAGAGAGACAGAGACAGGAAGAGAGAAAGACACAGGCAGGAGGAGGTGAGAGCGAGCGTCACAGAGCGGCTTCATCCCCGCCTTGATGTCTGTGATCCTAAACCGTACATCAACTCTGTCGTCCTGATGGTGCTCTAATTCTCCACCAAAGCTTTTACTGCCAGAGGCATCTTAGAACACGCGCTGTCAGAGAGGAGGACAAGTAGACCGACAGCAAATCGATGCTGGGGTAAAAGATATGTGCTCAGCCATACCATGCACTGTGTCACCCTCAAGGGTTTATGGTGAAAGTAAATACATTTTATACAATTTCAAAGAGTTAAAAGTTAAAAGGCAATCCGACGTTTGAAAAAATAAATTGCATATATGTATAATAACACAATAATACAGTACAGTAAATGACAGGGTTTGTTCTTACCCGTGGAGCATCTCTCCCACTTTGTAAAAGCAGCCGAGGGAAAGCAGCACCAGGATGGCTTTGGACTTCTGGTTGACCTGCGGGGAGCACAGGTGCTCTGCCCAGCGCTTCAGCACATCAGAGCTCTCTGCAGGGCTCAGACGCACCTGGAAACACACACAACATGCAATGCACTAAAACTCAAACTGCTTCAAAGGGACTTCCTGAGTGGAAGAGTGGAAGTAAAGTGAGAGAACATGGTGGTGTTTGGCTGTAGTACTTGCAGTGTTAATGCTAAAACAAGTTGGAATACTAAATATACTTGCAAGAAAGTAGAAAAAAAATATTAGGATATTTTTTAAATCTTACTAAAAGAATGAAAACTCATACACAGTAAGTACAGAGTTAACACCAACCCAGCGGCCACATGCCGCCCACACACAAACTATCCAAACATTACTCAGTATCAGACGTTTCCTGCTGATGGACGGCGTCATGCTGAGTTACCTTGGCCAGCCAGGCGGCTCGGTTCCACTCCCCGTAGGTCTGCAAGTAGCGGCAAGCATCGGCCGCCTTGTCAATCAAACACAGCAGCTGAACTCCCTCTGACGGACAGCAAGAGACGAGAATTGTACACTGATGTGAGATGGGAAGATGACGGCTTGTCACCAAGCAGGGTGACAAACTCTGGACAGACTAGTGTTAATGATGTCAGTTTTTAAATTTAGTCTTCGTCGTTTTTATTAGATTAATTCAAGCGTTTGAGTCGACTAAAAGTCTCGGCTTAGTAGTTTTATCTAAAAAGATGTGTCTTCTAGCATAGCTTTTATAAGGGATTCTTTTCTTTTTTTTGTCTTTTTTAGTCCTCAGATAATATTAAACATTTCTGTCAATCAGGCTCAGCCAAAACCAATTATTTTGTCATTTGTCATTTCACTGAATATTTTATTTGATCATTATCTGATAGAAAAAAAAACACACAGACTAAATGATTAAAAATGCAGTTCTGCAGACAGTGTCTGGTCTAGTGATCTGATGATATCAAATTAAAGAATACATCAAGTTACTCTGAGTCATCCTGTCGTTATGTGCTGTAGTCCTGATACACAGCACAGACACACAAGTGCTGCTTCCAAATAAAGAGATTTTGGTCATATTTGGATTTTTAAACTACATTTTAGCCTTCTCTTCCTTTGTCACAGTTACCATCACAGTTTGTGTGTAAAGCAGCTATAAGGAACTTTTATTTTGTATTTGAGTGCTTCTTTGGACAAAAGCAAGTGATTCCATGCTAACTGCTGTTAGAAAACTCTAATTTTCCTGCAGGAGGGTCTGACAGTGTGCCTCGCTCAGTGCTGGTTCTTCTGTGCCTCACTTCCCTCCAGCAGGCCCAGCAAAACAGTGAAGACCTCCTGCAGTGCGGTGTCAGTGGGGTGGGAGCAGCGTGGTGAATCTCTGCTGCTGGCCAAAGAGCTTTCCAGCTCCTGCTGGAGCCGTGACTGCAGGATGATACTGAGTCTGTCGACGGCAGGCTGTCGGCTGGAGTCTGAGCTAAAGGAGGGTCTGCAGAACCTGATTTCCTCTGATATTGTTGGAATTGTACCGATGCCAGCGGGACAGGCATCGAGAATAAATATCATATAGATTCTGTTTAAGAAGCAGTTAAAAGTTCCTTCTAGCTGCTTTAATGAAGTCGGTGCTGTCTTGTCTTGTCTTGTCATAGCAAAAAAAGATTGCTGACAAACACATTTTGTCATAGTATTCGCTGATGAAATTAACTCTGGCCCAGACACCAGAGTGATGATCCCTTAACAAACTGAAAGTCTGCGGGCAGCAGCCAAACTCATTATGCTACAAGTGGATCAAGTCCAATCCAAAATCTATATTAAGAAACTATAGGTTGGCAAGCAAACGCTGTATTTAAGGTGATAATAGCTCTTTAAAACCTCTTTAAAACATATCATAACAAAAAGCTGTCTGGCTCATTTAAAAGCCTGAAGATCGGATGAATTATTTAAAGATATTTTAGGCCATTCCAAGGCTGCAGACACCCACATAATGAATGCTGCTCATACTCATTAAATAGGACTTATGAATTATCAGACATGCAGTCCCACTACCTGCTAGCTTTCCATTGGCGATCATGTTGGTGGCCACCAGTTTGATGGTGGACTGTGAGGGTCCGGAGGAGGTGATGGTGGTCACCAGGCAGGCCTTCAGTGAGTCGCAGTAGTAGCTGGAGTTGTCTGCACTCGTCTCCAGCAGTAACTGCACCGCTCGGTCCGTCTGAGAGCCACAACAAAGAGATGAGAATGTAATGACAGAGGTCGCAGAGAGAAACAAGGCACCGGCAGCTCAGCCGGGTAACCACTGTGTGAGCTGAACAAGACAGAGTAACAAGGGGAAATTATCTTCATTATCGTGCTTTTCATCTGGTGCGGATGAAGGCTCGAGCTCACGCTCAGGTCAGACCGAGCTGGCCTCTGCCTGGCTGCACCTCCAACACACAGCCTGCTGATTGCAGCCTGTGATTAAAGGCAGAGCGGTGACATTGGGAAGGGAGTGAGGTGACTCCAGTCCCCACAGGCTGAGACACCGGGGAGGACAGAGACAGCACTTAACGTCCATCTTGCCTCGTTAGGCTCCAAAGCGCCAATATGACCTATTTACCGTCATGGCAATATGCACCTATACCCAGCTGTGGAGTGTGAAGGTCTAAGTGTGTGTGGCAGACAGAAGGGGACTTCACATCGGCTGCAAGTAACTGTCACATTTCGTGCTGAAAACAAAACTAAGAATTCCCCTATATGTGTTTAACGGAAGATTGTGTAACAGGAAGTAACACAAAATATGTGTGATGAACTCCTCAGTCATTTTTTGTTTGAAAAGCTGGAACACTGGAGCAATAATCTCATCTTATTTAACCCTCTGAACACTGAAATCGATCGGGTTCAGAAAAAAACGCATAAAAATATAAAAAATATGTATATAATAAATATACCCTTTAAATGGACTGCACTTATATAACTCTGAATGAACTGTGTGACAAATGCTTCCATCAGAGAAAAACTAAAATAGTGATAATTTAATTTAAAAAAACCCATTTTAATCTACGTTTCATATAACATTTCTCCAATAATAAACTGTTATGTAACTAATCAAATCCTGTACAAAAAAATCATTAAGTTCTGCGCTCCTCAGCACAACTGGGGAGCTTTGAATGACTCAGCTGAGACAGTAATGTGACAAAAATGTGAAAAACTTTGATTGCACTGCAGGCTGTTTACACAGAGCAGAGAGGTTGAAAGAAGAGGCTGTAAAAATGTAAATAGCTCAATATGTTTAGTACGGGGAGCCAATATTTTCTCAACGGATATTGATAACACTTGTAGGCACGTGGAAAAATATTTATATGAATAAAAAAAAATGGGAAAAAATTATTGTTTTTTTAATTTCTTTTTTTATAGAGAGTTTTAGCAATAGCTATGATTGTGCAGGATGTAAATATTGCAGTACATTTGGCCACATGGAGCAAAAAGCCACCTAAAACTGTCTTAACTGAACTCTCATGTGACATAACACAACATGTGTGAGTGTGAGCAGTATAGGTGATGTAATACTTACTTGACCCAGCAGGAGGAGCTGGTCAGCACATTTCTTGGTGTGCTCATAACTGGAGCGCTTCACCTCCTGCAGGTGAACCCGATCCAACTGGAACTTCTGTGGAGCAGTGACAGGGGAGCCACAAGTTACTTTTTGTTGTTATATATAGCTTTAATAATTCCACGGTCAAACCTCCAACATGTGTGTGTGTGAGGGAGACAGAGATGGATAGACTATTGGGCATTAAAAGAGTAATGATGAGCAAAAAAGATATAAAGGACAATTATAGAAATACAGAGTGCAGAGATGGAGAGTTTAATTATAAAGCCTTTAAAATATTCAGGAGTTTTTGCAGTGTCTGGTGCCACCGCCTCCCGTACTCATTATTGGTGCCTTTTCCTTCATTATTTTATTATATGGTCCCTGATGGGAGATCAGATTTCTTTTCAGTGAGCAAATGATCGGCACGACACATGAAAACAGCAAGAGATATTTCAAAGAATGAGAGTTTTATATGAGGACTAGAGAGGGGAAAATGAAACAATGATGGGGAAAAAACAGCACAGCAGAAAATTAGTTTCATGGGCTGTATGTGTGTGTGTGTGTGTCTGTGTGTGTGTGCACGCTCCTGTATCTATATCTCACACAGAAGCCTTAGGTTTTTTTTTGTTGTGTGTTGCACTTTATTATGATGAATTCTTCTGTGAGTCACAGCCGTGGGCATAAATCCTTGCAGAGATACCAAATGAGTTTAGTAACTGTATGCTCCGTGTTGGAGTCTTGGATATTTGTAATTGCAGGCAGGCTGCTACCACTGAAGCTGCTTTATGACAACAGAATGTTGCTGCAGACTGTCTGGGAAGCACTTTGAAAGTTTTAACTTTGTGATCACTGCGTGGCCGCTCATTAACAGGGAGTAAAACTTTCTAAAAAACAGGCGAGTGCATAAACCGTAAAAAAAAAAAAAAAA
>CAFUXE010000112.1:446460-468581 GCA_903364295.1 Serranus cabrilla | reverse complement strand
CTATAAGGGATCAGTAACAGATACTGGCTGATAGCATATATTAGCATACGATATAAGAAATATTGGCTGAAACATCCATTTCAGAGTTTGTACCATAATATTGGCCCCACAGGTCTAGTATGGATCAGACTCTCGTAAAAAATACCATGAGAATGATAGCTTGTACAGCCCCACTTCAAAAAAAGAACCATCCTTGTCAGCATCTTGCTTGTGTGGATAATTTTCTGTTATTTACATACTAAATAACAGCCTGAGAGTAACCTTACTATCTAGCTGTTACTGTAGAAGTGCCCTTCAAGATAACCTGTATCCATCTTTAAAAATCGTGATCACCCTCCACATAATTAGAGTATCAGCATAAAATCATTGATGTTACAATGTTAACAACTCCCCTCTTTAATACAGCCGACCAGAGGGTAGTTAAAAAGTGCAATCCCAACAGCATAAAAACCCGGCTTTCCCCTCGCCTATAAAAACATTATACTCTCCGGCCGGGTGGTAAACAAGCACGACATCTGAGTTTAAGTATGGCTGTGCCACAAGACAGAGTGCTGATGTGAAGACATTCAGTGTCAGCTCACCTTCAGTGTGTATGCAGTGATCGACGATGATAGGACAAAACTTTTTACTTTTTTGAGTTTCAGTCAGTTTCCTGACTGAAGAAATATGAAGATCCTTTATCATCCTGAAAGGACTGTAAAACCTTTGGGGTATGCAAATCTTTGAGCGATGAATCTGTAGCTGTCAGGGAGATAAGGCTTTTAAAATCCCCAGGTAAACCTCCGCTGTCTGTCTGTGTGCTGCGGAGAGATGCAGGGAGTGAGCGGGCAAAACACAGGGTGTCTAACAATCCAATCTGCGGCTCAGAAATGGACTTGAGAGTTTGATATACAGCTGTGGCTTTCCTTTAGAAATACTGTATGGAGCGAGAACACTTTGCCACCTCGAATGAAAGGAAAGTGTTGGTGATAAGATATGAAATTCTGCCCTGTTTATTGACAGTAGATGTGAGCAATCGACAACAAACAACAGAAGGTGCTATCTTCTGGAAAGCGTGACTCAGCTCGACAAACTTACAAGTCGCAGGAAGATAATGAGTCCAAGAAAGTTTCTGAAAACAAAGCCTTCTCAAACAATAGCTTTAATTCGTTGTTACTCTGGGGAAAATGAATGCTTGGGCAACTAAACACCTTCCTTTAATCAACACTCAAAGTGTTCTTTGTTAGCGGTGACACATCACCTCGTATGGTAATCAAAGCCTCCTGCTGCTGCTGTGGTGTCACTGCATCCCGCAGTCATCCAGGTGAGAAACAAACACTGTCTTCTTTATGTTTACCAGCCAGGACGTTTTGCTGTCACAGCTAATTTATAGCTAGCTTATGTTAGATTTTCTACAGGTAAATACAGTAACAGTGTCTCTTCCACTGAGTCACGTGCTGAAGCAGCGGGGAGAACACGTGCAAAACTCTTTCTGGGACAAACTGATGACACACTGATGACATACTCAAAAATCTCACACACATTCAGTTGGCTGTTTGTACTCCTGCAAAAAGACGAGGCGAAGAAAAAACAAGAAGCTGAAGCACATTAGGTTGAAGATGGAGCCAAAATGTATATCATCCCACACACAAAAACCTAAATGAGACAGCAGACAGAGAGGGAGTGGTGGCTTTTACTTTGCAGAGGACGTTGTGCAGGCGCTGCTGGCTCACCACCAAACAGCAGTGTTGTTTTTGAGTTCCAAAATGAGGGAAAATGTTGACACAATGCAGATGTTTGATCAGAAAAACAGAAGGTAATTGATGTGGAACACTTCATTGTTTCATTATCTTTGACACTGAGAAAGAATAGGACATGTCGCAAAAAAAAAAAGATTTAACCTTTAAACATGAGAGAGATGCCAGAACAAGAAGAAAGGACTAAAGAATAAGTGCAAAATGATGGATGTGGTGTGTAAAAGGGACGGAGAGGAAGCAGTGATGAATAGATTTGACAGATAACAGAAAGATAAATAGATTTACAAAGAGAGGAAAGGAATAAGGCAGAGGTTGAAGTTGTGAAAGGAGACACAGTGATGTCCACAGGAAGAAGACAAGTAAAAGCTGATTTAGATCTTTGTGTGTAAAAAAAAAACTAAATCTGAAAGTAAAGAGTGGGTAAGAGATATGAAACGAGCATGAATAGCTTTGTGCAAGGATCGCTGCGAATGACCTCGAAGTAGTTCAGGAGGATATGAAGTAAAAAGAGACATGAAAGAAGACACACAGTCTCTGGACTCACATCAGGGGGAATTCGTGCTCCATCTTTGACTGTGTTGCCCTCTACGGTGATGTGGTAGACCTGCCCGTCTGTGTCGGTGAATACAAAATGCTCCCTGGCTGAGATGGCTTGGCTGGTCTCTGACTTGCTCTCTGCATCCTGCAGGAGACTGGAGTGGAAAAACATGTCAGGTTTTCTGTGCTCTTTCCAGTGGGGAATATTTTAGCTGGACTCGGACATATTGGTGTTCTGCAGCTGACAGAGACATGGCATCACCAAGTACTGTAGTACTGGGACTCTGAATGAATAGAAATTTCAGAATTACATCTACAGAGAAAGTCAGCTTCACTTAAGCATTTTGTGTTGGGATTGTGTGAAAACTAGTTGGGAAATTAACATTTAGCTTAAAAGTAATTGATAAACTGTTAAAATAGCTAAAAGTAGTGAAGTAGAAAAGCACTTGGAGAGCACAGACCTCCGACAAGGCAATAGGGTCAGTTACATAATACCAAATTGCACACTTTTATATCATTATATTGAAAGTATGTAATTTGGGAGCACACTGGCATTGAAATATTTCATCCACTAGATGGCGTCAGTAAGTGAAGGCAATGTGGTCACTAACACAATAATATAATTTGATAAAATAAATTCCAGATGGTGTTCCGGATCACCAATCACCACCAAAATCTAATCACATGTTCCTTGTCCCAATACACACGCTGTTCAAATATTTCATCCGAATCTGTGCAGTACTTTTTGAGTTATTTTTGTACACGGACAGACAGACAGACAAAGATAAAAGGCTGAAATAAACATATAAGATTAATGGACACAAAGGTAAAAAAAATTATCTAAAAGTAATGGATAAAAGTTGGTATTGATAGCTTCAAAACAATAGCTAAACAATGGATTAAAGGTAAGAATAGTTAGGTAAAAGTCATGGATAAGTTAGTTAGGGAGAGAGAGAACCCTAACCCTAACAGATAAAGTGTTCATTTTGGTAATTAAAACATTTTTTAGCAAAATGTAATGGATAAACAGAAGAAATGGCAGAACGTAACGGAAAACAGCTGAAATGTTTAACAAAACGAATAAGCTTGAACTCATTGCCCTTAGCGTCATAGACTGCAAAGCATTGACAATTCTGCTGTATAAAAACAGTTTTCAAACAATATCCACTTTTATATAATCAATAGTGTTGAATAACATCCAGTTTAAAATGAAGTAAACATGTGTGGAGCGTGACTGGTGCTGTCCTTCGGGTACTTGAGTTCATCTGACAGGAGTGTGGAGGTGCATCCGACAGAAAAACACAAACAAATGAACTCTAACTGGGTCATGTTTTTCTGTGGCTGGAGACTGTTTTAGATTCACAAAACATTCAGATAAGATCATCCACCATTTAAATGTGATGAGGGAAAAAGAATGATGAAATGATAAATTAATAATCACTCCAAATGTTCAACTTCCTCCACAGATTTTCAATTTGAATTTCATCACATAATAGCCTCTGTGCTGCTTCAGAGCTTTCTATCCTGACAAAATGCTTTCAAGAACACATTTCCAACGCTGACCTGATGACCGAGGACTCCACGCTGCTCTGCTCGGCGTCTGACACAGTCTGCCGAGCGATGGCCTCCCTCGCTGCCATCTGCTTCTTCTTCAGACTCTTCAGGTTGTGGGACGGGGACCACTCCTGTGGAAACACATCGGACTGCAGTTACAGCGACAAGCCCACACACAAATACATCTGCTGGCTGAACGGCAAACCATTACAGTGCAAAAACTAGGCGGAGGGAAGTGATTTGCATGTACAGTAGATGAAGCTAAGGCACACAGGAGAGCTGTTCTCCCCAGCCTTCCTGTGTGCCTGCTGGAGCACGGTGGCTGCAGCCTGGTTGACTCAGGTTGTAATCAATATGGAAATTAGACAGCAATATGGGGCTGGGGGAGGCTAGCATGTATTATTAAGGTTACTGGCGTTTTTTATTCGCGCTGGAGGATTTTACAGCCCCACCGTAAAGTTTGTCCAGCATAACTCTTCTTTTATGAGCATTTCTCTGGCCTAATGAAGCCACTGTTCTTTTGCTGAGCTTGGGGAAAATTTTTCAGAGTAATCTTTCAAATGGCCCACACAAACACAAGAAGGGGAAAGGGGTCAGAAAGCAGAAGAAACTATTAACAAAAAGAATTGTCAACAGTGGGTGTTATTACAACACCTGCACTGTGATTTTGGAAGTAAATATTGAAACATTTAATATTTAATGTAGCTGTGAATTCAAGGAGACACTACAGGGACACTGGATGAAGCACATTTCAAAGTTATTACTTTATTTTGTCGATATATTAGATTAAAAGTGTTTTTCCTATCTACCTTTCATAAATCAGAATATACTATAAGAAGCCATCAAAAGTCCATTTTCATTTTTTTTTTTATTTTAGGAACAAAATGTTCTATAAATCAGGGTATGGGTGATATATAGACCATCCCATAAGCAAAAACATTCAGAATATAGTTAGGAATAAAACTGGTAACTTTGGTGTCTGTAAGTTTAGCTGAAGTTGAGATTTATGGCTGAGAGTATGAGAAAAAAACTCATTTTGAAAAAACATTCGTAATGCAAATGATTATTTGAAGATTATCTTATTCACGGCAACAACAATATAGAACATGTAAAACACATAAGAGAGAGGGAGCTTTCTAAAGATGGACAAATGGATCATAAATAGTCAAATATACACTTAAATTTGTTATGGATGTTTTCCTTCCACTATTCTGAAAGAACACGTCATGGGAAAAAAATAAAATGACCAAATTTGACCAGTGCATAAAAAACTGCTTTTTCCTGTAGTATCTTGCCTTAAAAGAACACCTAAACATGTCTTTTCTGTCATACTGTACACTACAGTGATGCAGATTGGAAAAAGGAAGTGGCTGTAAGTAATTTGTCAGTACCAATGCAGTAACAGTGGGGAAGTTCTTAGCCATCTCCCGGAGAAGTGTCCCCGTCCTGGTGTCCCACAGCTCCAGGGGTTTGTCTCTGAACACCACCACCAGGTACTGTCTGAGGATGGACACACACGTTCAGACTCAAAACACACACTGCACACTACCAAAACAAAGCCTCAAAATTTGACGTAAAGTTTACATGTTGCAGAACATTTTATTTTGTGTGTATATGGAAGAATAAAGTTTAATTATATGTATGAAATTCAACTTCAAAACGGATGTGTTTTCAGAAGCGCCCCTGCTTTGTGTTGAACTCTTTAACTACACTGCAGGGTGCCTCAGGTACACAGTTGTTTCCAGCAAGCAACAAATGAGCAGCATTTTGTGCATTTTGTGCATACGAATGAAATATTCCCTCTTAAAAAGCTACCATGCAACAGCTCAAGAGCAAATATTTTAACCTTCAGCTGCTGAAGGAGAGAACAACAGAATAAACAGAGCAGAAACAGTGCAGAGCCGGACAGCTCCTCAGTGAGCTACACTGGATGAAAACATGTTACCCAACGTCTCCCTGTAACAACAACCCGCCAGCCTTTGCTATTATAAGATTGTGATCTGTGGCAGCCTGACTGAAATAAAAAAGATAATACAGATAAAAAGACAGATACGATGCACTGTCCTGTAATCACATATTTTTCACCTCTTTTTACCCCATGATGTGGTGAGCACATCATGGGGTTATGCTCACATAACTTGCACTAGCTTTAAGAGGGGCAGTTCACCCCAAATCAAACCCTTAAAGCGAGACATGAAACTTTTACTGAATACAGTCCATGCAGTGACAAATGACGAAGAGAGAAGAGTCATGAAGTCAGCAAACTAATACACCGATGTCAGTTACACAACATTATTTGTTTATCACCATCACTGAACATTATTTAGCAGATATAGTGAAGTTTTGAGCTAGAATGAAAATAGACTTTTTCTATTGACTGTGCACCTATTTTTCACCAATATTACTATGAAATGGTAATCAGAGGGCAACTTTATGTGAGAATTTTTAAATGTATATATTTTACACTGCTAACCCATATTAGAAAAGATAACAGAGAAAATAAACAATATACAGTTTAAGTCAATTGCTGACCATTTAAATAATAAAAAAAAGAGGTATATTATGCAAATCATTGTTTTCTGCATTATATATTGTGTAAAATACATTTTTTTATTGGCACATATTGACAACATATGTGTGTGATGAGCATATGTTGGTTGATAATATTGGCCAGTGATATATCGGTCAGGCTGTACCCATTATCTAACAGCCATTGTTAGTTGGTACCATATATAGAACCGTATGTAATTCTTTCATGGCCATGACTTGTGTACTGACCCTTGTATTCACTGCCTCACCAGCAGCCTACTCTTTTCACTGTGAGGGGAACAAAAGCTGCTATCAACCTCTTGTAGGCAGAATAATAAGGTGTGATTTTCTAGTATAATACATTGTACACATTATCATATTCATAATGTATACATAAGGCTGGAACTTTCCAAGGTAGCTTAGCGTTGTCAAAACATGGTGTCCTTGACAGAAAGCGGAATTTACTGTCACGTCGAGAGCGTACAGGCGACAGCTGCTGTCTGATAACATTATGAAAAGTTTCATTTCTCAGAAAAATCTGTGATGACTGTTAATGCATGCTCTTTTATTCTCCGAACATCACGGTCCCATTAAAAGAAGCAGCAGTAATGAATGCCTGAATGAAAAAACTGACAATTCAAAAAACTGCATAACATGAATTTGTGAAGGTTTTTGGGGATAATGATGAATAAAAAACACAATTAATGTTACTTCCAGGCTGTTCGGGTCTTCCTGTAGACCTGCGTTTTGATTTAAGTCGGAAAAAAAAAGCAAGCAAGAACAATCCATCCTTTAAAATATGGATTTTTTTGCTCAGAGACAGAAGGAGATGGCAGGTAAGCTGAAGGCGTCTGTGGGTGTAAATTGTTCATATGCAAATGTACAGTTTGTGTTTGAGTGTGTGTGTGTATGTGTGTGTGTGTGTGAGGTAACAGCACTGGAAACTGTGATGTTGTTGGTTTTTGGTTTTGTTGGTGGTGTGAAAGCAGGCAACTCACTTGAGATGAGACACTTTAATCATCTCAATGGGCGGCTCATCGTTTCCTCGCTCGCCTCTGAATGCAAAGCATCTGCCTGCAAAACAAAACACACACACACACATAGAGAGAGAGGGAGGACGTGAGTGTGTGGCGGTGAGCAGGTGATGATGGAAGGCATAAGGCGGTATCTTTCCTTACACCTGTGAAGAGACTGATTGATCTCATTTCACTTTAGTGCCGGGGCGTCCCGGTTTCATCTCTTTCGCCGGAGCGGGAAGAGCAAACTGCCGACGCCTTATTCTCGCCACCTGCTCTAATCCCCGCTTTTCATTCGCCAACTTTCCACTGTCTGAACCCGACATTATGCAGAGCATCAAGGTGCCCCTTTAAACAAAACAAGAATACCCTTCAGCTGTATCCTATCACATTTGCCTAAAGAACTGCTGATCTGATTTCGCTTAGGAAGACGGCTTGTTTAAACTGTCCAAGTGACGGAGCTGCCTGAGGAGGGGAGGGGAGGCAGGGTGACCTCCAACAGTTTGTCGAGGCGGCGTTTGGTGTGTACCAGAGGGGACAAAATACTTAAGCATATGGTGTTCAGAAAACTTAAGAGACCTGTGGTGCACTTGAGGCTAATGCAGCCCTCTTCATCATTTCCTCTTTTGTTTCCAGAGAGTCAATTATCTCACTCTTCAAATCATCAGCCTGCAGGCGTTAATCACGTGTCAAATGTGTTTTCACAGGAACATTCACGCACAACTCGAGGTCATGAATGCTGCAGTTAAGACACAAATGGGGTCACATTTTCTTAATCTGCTGGATGCAAAGAGAAGAGGGAGTGCTTTGTCTCCGACACGGCAATGTCAGGATTCAGGGCTGTTAGATTATGGCAAAAAAATCACAATCACAATGAGAACAAGTGTTCATAATTACGTTTACCAACATAACACTAAAGCCCGAACAAATAATATTTCCGAGACCAATATCGATGTGCATTTTCAAAGGGAACATTTCTGTTAATTTGAGCTGGAATGAAAATGTGCAGCTATTTTTCACCTGTAATACTCTGTCATGGTAATCAAAGGGCTGCTTTACTACAAATATAAGATTTTCTTTAAATATTTTACATGCAATGTTTTATACTGCCAACCAATGTTAGAAATGTTAACTGAAAAAAGGATACATATTAAAATAGTTAAATAAACATCAGCACTGTGTGTTCTGCATCAGTCAATTACATTTTTAAAAAAAAAGAATAAAAGTAAAAAAAAAACGTACTTATTGAATTTTGAATGACTAGTCTTTTTGACAATGTATTTTTTCAATTAGTCTATAATAAAATAGATCCATAACTTGTAGTGAGGGGGGGTTGTCTTAAACATAAATATAAACAGAGAGGGATAATTTGCTAATCCACTGTAACATATATTCACTTAAAACTTTTTTTATAAAGACTGAATGCATCAAATATATCAAATAAAAGTTAAAAAAGTATTACTTTTTTTATGTCTTACATAGCATCCCCAGCTTTTTTGCAATCAGGGTTGTCTATACAACACTTTGTTAAACTATATTGAACCAGTAACTCAACTAAAATGTGCAGAGTGCAGCTCTGTGAGGGAAAGGTGCTGTCACTGGATTTCATAACACAAGATAAAATAGAGCACTGTAATTGTTTTACCTTGATTATTATTTTTTTTTCATAATCCTCAGAAGTGTAATTAAAAATAAATGAGATTAACCTCCCGGAGCCTATTTGAACTTCATGTCCTCCACTCACTGCAGATGATTCCTGGAAAGAACGCTGAGCTGATGACACCAGCCAGCATCATGCATGTATAAATAATATTGTAATTAAACTATGTAATTATCATCTGTACACATTATAAATATTTATACCATTTGTGTGTCAATACAAACTGAGTTCACCGCCACCTCTCAGCACCTACTGCAGCACACAGGAGTTCCTTTCATAGATAAAGAATATGTCCATTCAGAAGAGCTGCGATCAATGCTGCAGAAACCAGCCATCACCACAACTGACAAAGAAGAGCAAGTATGGGGTGATTTCCCCTCCTGGAGCATCATAACTTATCAGAAAAGGCTCCAACTCAGTGGATTATCTTAATTTCAAGACTTACTTTTAGGCTGTTGTACTTGAGGACTAGTTTATGCAAAAATATGTTCACTTTCCCTGCATAAATAAGAGAGAAATGAACATAAGCTCAAGTAGCAGAAAGAAAATTGTGCAAATATGCCTGGAGTCTTTCTGAATCGGGTCCAGGATTTCCAGATGTAGCAGCCATTTGGATGCTGGATAGTATTAATGTCAACATCTAAATGAAGCTCAAATAAGTAAGATGAAAACTCACAACTGATTGTCTCTGTAAAAATCACTATGACTTGTTTTTATGTCTAAATAAAGTATATGTTGCAGCTGTAAATAAGACATCTTGGGAGTTCTTGAAAGGAATATTTTTCAGTTTTGCTTGAGCTTAGCGAGCTGTCTGTCCTGCTTCCCCTGTCATCTTCGTGCTATGCTAGGCTAAACACGTCTCACACCTATTGTATCTCTCACAGATTAAATGGATATTGATCTTTTCTATCTAACTCTGAGTAAGACAGCAAAGAAAAGTAGACATTTCCCAAAATGCCGTGACAAGGCAAACACACTGACGCTGAGGTCCACACGGCCTGTGTGCACTCGCAGCAGCTGCATTTCCAGTCAAGGACACCTTGGAGGATCGCAGTCACTTTAACTTATTAGGACTCATAAGAAGAAACAATTAACTATATGTGTGTTGGAAAGTGTGTGAGCATGTTACCAAAGCTAATGCCGTGGGCTGTTAACTTTGATGACTCCGGTGCTTTGGAGGGTGTCGTTAAAGAAGTGACTCAGCCATTGATCTGAAAGAATCGGGGGTAAGGGCTCTGTGACCAGGCCGTTATAGTGTCCATATTTTTTTGTGTGCACAAGTAAATTCCTCAAGCCAAACACATTAAAGGGAGCTTTGTTATTTTCCCATCAGGACCCTTGTTTTTTAAAATTTGTCCAGTGTTGAGAAAGACCACTGTGCATCCACTAAAAGTGCTTTTTTTTTTTTGCCTCAGATGGTTATTATAAGTAGAAGTGGATGGATACTGGATTTTTGGAGCTGATGCTGATATTGTTAAAACATTTAATAAAGTACAGGCAGAATAGGCAAAGCAGTTACGTTTGCTCTTACAAAATGCAAGTGTGAGATCTTGTCTTCTGCACTGAATGACACTTGAGGGTTTACAGCGCTGAGAGCAGCATTTTCTCTCTCATTATGTGCTGCTTACCACCAAATCGTAAGTCTGAGTGCAGCCTGCTGGAGAAAGGATGTGAGGGCTGAATTGGATAACACAATTCTAAATTATGCAAGCAATTTTCTGCAGTATATTTGATTAAAAACTTTTTTTCAAATTGGCACATAATGGACAACATTTACGCTGGTACATATCCGTGGGCTCTAACTTTCTAACAGTATCGTGGAAGATGAAGACGTCTTGTCCTGAAAGCTCATGAGATGTGACTTTGCTAGAAGAACAGTAGGAACGTGAGTGAGAGTGAGGGAGATGTGCCGGGGACAGTTTGTTGTTTTGGAGTACAGAAAGTTAGTCTTAAAAAAATAATTGCTCATGTTTGCATATTTCCAAGTTGGGCCAACAACATGTTGAGCAGCTCGTTGAGTGTGCAGCTCTCATAGACCAGCTTTGTTAGACGCGGCCCGGCTTAAGTTGTGCTTTAAATGGATCCTCACACTCCAGTCCATACACTGCATTGCAGGCAATCAGGTCTGCAGTGACTATTAGGACTGGGATGACAACATGCAGCCAAAGAGAAGAAGAAATTCTATACAAAAGCATTATTTCCTTAAGAAAACTGACAGAAGAGCGGAGAGACCTGCTGCAGACAGAGCAGAGAGAGGCTAATGTTATTAGCTGAAGTTATTGTGTTGACCTGACATCAGTAGACATAAAAGCACGGCAAGATAATGGCAACTTCTCCATCTTTCCATAATGTCGTCAGACACTTATAATAACAGTCTGTGAAAGCAGATGTATGGCACATTAATGCAGGGCAGATGCCCTTGCAGCTCGATTTGCAGCTGCAGCAGCGCTCTCGCTCAATACTGAAGCAATTTCGAAAATTGTTATTCCTGTAAGTCACTCGGACACAAAAACATGGTCCAGGATGAAAAATACAGAAGTTCTGCTGTAAGTTTAAAATGTATGAGGCAAATATACTCGGAAAAAAAAAGCACAGGAAGCTTTGGGAAGATGATGTTCTCATCAATTATTTCCAGCTAAGATCGTATATCAACACTAAAGAAAAGATTTGTTACACTTAAACTCTTCTCTTTCCGACCGCTCATTACTCACCCGCTACTTTACAATTCTTACTTCATGAGGGGGTCAAAATACACAGTGGTCCCTGCGGCTGCAGTAATTCTATAGACCCCTCAGCGGGCTCACACAGGGATAGAAGTTGCTCTGCAGGAACTCATGATTGGCTCTGATCCCCAGAGCTAGGCATCCCTTGCCGGTACCCTAACACTGTTTAGTTTGGACCTAATTTGGAGGAGTGTGTACTTATCCCCGAGAGGAGAACAACAAGAGTCTCTTAGAGGACCACAGACACAGAGAGTCAGAGTGGAGTGTCTTTTTCCTTTGTTGTGAAGGGTGCAGGAACCTTGAGCAAAATAGAAAACTCAGAAACAAAGGACAATATAAAAGTGCTGGTTGGTAGCCTTTGGTTATAATATGTACCCTATGTGTGTGTGTGTGTGTGTGTGTGTGTGTGAACCTCTCACCAGTAGGCAGGTCCACATGCTGCAGTTCATTTCGCACCAGGCCCATGTTGTTGGGAGCAGAAGTGGCAAAAGACAGGAAACTGGTAAGACTCACCCACTCAATCCCCCTGTGAAATAAAGAGGTTTTGGTTAAATGAATTATTTTGCCATCTAATACTTGCAGTGTAGCTGTCAAATATTCCTCCACTACATCCTGACAAGCGATATCGTAACTGAGACACCTAAAACTTCAACGAAATCCATTGGGAAGGCGGGTGTAAAATAATGCAAAGCAAATCAAGGCAGCGAGTGTGAGATATGAATATATTTTTGAGAAGTGGGCCCAGCTCAGGGAGCACAAACTCCACGGTAATGAGATGGTAAATAGCCACATGATTAATTAGTCGATTTTCCCACTAAATGTAAATGAGATGCTAAGTAGCAAGGCCTCGTTTGGCATGGCTGTGCCGGTAGGGCAAGGGCTGCCGGGCTCATTTCCATAAAGCACCTCTGAGCTCTTCAGCACAGAATACGCACGGCTTTGATGTTAATACTGTACGTCAGAGTCTACCAGAGCCCATACAGGAGGAGGGGAAGTCTAATGGAGGTGTTTTCAAGAGAAGGCCCTGATCTGATGTCTGGTTGAATGATTTTGTTATTCTGTTTTTTGTCAACATTGTGTTCTACTTTTGATCATGGACATTTAAAAGCATGCACTGTGCATCATCAAGCGACAAACAGGGTGTAAGTGTGTTAAATATTAAATGCAGTGTGAGCACAAGGCACAGTAGTGTTGAGTGAGAGATGACAACCAGATGAGGAGACAGCTGTTGAGTGTCAGGACCACAGAGCAGAATCACAGTGATGAACTGACACTGGCAGGGGAAACCATTTCCTCATCGCTCCCTTTAATCCATACTCACACAGGGTGAGGCGGCTACAGAGATATCAAGAAACTTATGCTCGTGCTGCATAGCTCATTAAAGTTTTGCTTAAGTTTTGCATTTGTGGACACCAACTTCTCTCATTAAGGAGCGCCTGGCTCTGCTTGAACCGATGGTGTTTGCTCCCAATCAATCTTTTCACAGCATTAATTGATTCAATCTCGTGCTTAATTAATCCTGGTAAAATAGTTGTGCTGCTCATTAGAGAATACTAACTAATGAAGCGCTGTCTGGTCTTTGTTGATGCTTGGCTGTTGCATCGTGGGGCGCCTGGAAGGTGGAGCGCCGTTCTGACTTTGTCGCTTTTCAACGTGGCCCGCCTCGCAGGCCATAATTAACAAATGTATTTTGCAGAAGCACAGCAGGACAAAGGAGTTAAAATATAACAAGACCACACAAAAACAGAGCTAGATATCAGTCGAGCAGAACATTGTAATTCATCTTGAATGGAGCAGTTTTGTCCTAATTATAATAAATAGCCTGGACTCTTACTTGATATTCATTTTGTAAGCTACATGAGTAACACTGATGATGTTTTTATATTAAGTTAAGTTGCAGTAAGTGTTGCTGAGTTAGTCGACGTGCTATGCGTAATATGTAACCAAATCAGAAAGTTTTAAAAACCAAATTATAGAAGCCAAACACAAGTGATATTTAGCCAATTACAGAAGACAAAAACAAAGAAATAAAAGGGACAGCTCTCCCCAGAATCTAAAATACACATTTTATCCCTGACCTGTAATTTTATTCATCAAGCTAGGTTCTGGTGTGAGTTGCAGAGTGTTGACAATATAAGTCGAAGAGATGTAATATCATTTAACTACAGTGTGTCACTTTGATTGGGGGGCTCCATGTGCAAAAAGATAGATAAAGAACTGTTTGTGTTCAAAGCCGTAAAGAAGATGTGTTGTATTTTATTACTCAGGGCATTTAAACAAATCTGTCAAAACTGTTCCTAATATCTGCATGACAATGAAGAGCGATCAGGTCATGTGATATTGTTGAGAACTCATTGTTCCAATTATTCCAACACCACATGAATGCAGCACAAAGACCGTGTCTGGCAACGTTGTGTTCTTTATTGATGCTAACAGACACATTCTCTCCAGTGGCCAGCAGCGTGCAGCCCCACAGGATGCAAAATGAAGTCTGTTTGCATAAAAGTCAATAGGAAAATGATCCTGCTTCTCACTTGATTCATTACTTCAGCAAACATTCTCATAATGGGTTTCTGGTCTCAATTAGTAGTTGCAAGTCGTCCTCAATACAGCATGTTGTTTATTTTATAAATGATGGTCCCATTTAGAGTAAAATAGATGATTAAACAGGGTATGCTTTACATTCTTGGTGTGGGTTACATATGTAAAACAGACTGAACCTCACTGTATACAGACATAGACTGTACACCATGTACTCTCCCATGGATTTTTCTGTTATTCCTGTATTACCTTTATACACTACCAGTCAACTGTTTGGACACGCCTTCTCATTTACACGTGTTCCATAATAGTTTTGATGTCTTTAATAATAATCTACAATGTAGAAAATATAAGAAAATAAAGAAAAACCATTGAATGTGAAGCTGTGTCCAATCTTTTGACTGTTACTGAACCTATAATGCTTTCCGTGATCCTATACAACAAAGATATTCTTCTCACAATCCCAATCATCGTTGGCCAGCTGGCATCAAGGACAACAAGAGAAACAAATACTTAAAAATTAATAGACTGAACATGAGGCGTTCACGCAGAAGGTCATGGCATTGAGGCATTATGCATTAAAGTATATAACAGAGTCTCTTTAATACATCTTGTGAGTAGCTTAAATCCACATCACATAGAACTGTATCAGTTTCCAAATTAAATAGCTCTTAATTGTGTTGGTAGTCACGTCATCGGCTCCCAGAAAGTATTAATCATCAATGATTGTTCAATTTGCTTGGTTAAGAAGGGAAAAAGGTTTCCTAATATAGAATTCTGCTCCCTCCCTGAACGGCCTCTTTGATGTGTTATTGACAGGTTTATGAATTAGCTCCTTAGTAATTAATAATAGCAAAGTGTTCAGAGGTTAGAGAAGATTAAATGAGAAGCCTGAAGATTTGGCTCCATTTCCACCATAAATTTAAAAAACAAATCAAGTAATTTATTCCAAGTAACAATGGAAAATCATCTTTATATGCAGCATGCACTTCCCCCAGAAATCAATAGACATTTCTCCCAGCAGACTTTTTGACTTGTCAAAGCAGGAAAAACACAAGTGTAACGAATAACGTTAATGAGGGCTCTGCTCTGCTGAGGTGTGTGAGAAGTCCTCTGTGAGGAAGACGTATAAAGTGATGCAAGTGATAAACTGGGCAAACAAGGTCTACAAGTTGTGCTGCTGTTCTGATGGAGGTCAGTAAAAAGTGATTGCTTCTATTTGTTTCTGCAAACTAGACAAGCACAACACTTCTTTAACTCACTTACTGTGTCTAAGTGTTACATCAGCAGCTTTGGGTAGATATGCAACATTGGACATCACTAATTTAACACACTGTCTTCTCTGTACCCCAAATAAACTCACTCACACACACACACACACACACACACACACACACATTCATACAGAGTAAAATATAGTCCTTGTAATGCCATTTATTGGGTTGTTGTGAAGAATTGATTTGCACCGCACGCAAAGCTGCTCCCATTTTTCAAGTGCATCTAAGCTCCCTCTGCGTTCACCCACACTTCAGGAAACAAACTCACCATTCAGCTACTTGCTGGGATAAACAAACCAAGGTTCTGCGGCATTTTCATCAGCTCCTTGAGAATGTTTGGTCTTTTAAAAATGTGCTTAGGCTTGATTACATAGTTTGTGGTGCCAGGATTTGTCTGTTACCTTCACTGCTGTTAATCAAAGGTAATCAGGTTGTCACTTGGCAACATGAAGTACTTTTATTTATGGCCTTCATAGTTTAATTTGCATATAATAGCAATGATACTACCGTCCTGTCATTTGGGACCCTATCTTACACTCGGAGCAAAGCAGCACTCAGTGCAGCGCAAGTGTCAATGCTAGTTTCAGACAGACAAAGTCATCATTTTCACAGCCAGCACCCACGTTGTACAAGTAGCAAATGTATGTTCGCCCATCTGTGCACGCATGGGCGTGATGCTGTTAGAATTAGGTGCAGTCAGGTAGATTGTTGGTACAGTGTTATCAGCGACAAACAAAATGCTGGTCAAAAGTCAATGGTGCAGTCTCTTCCTGCTACTAAAAGACCACATTATTCAGATAAACCGCCATCAATCACTCCGTAATGACTAATTTTGAGTTTTTTTAGTTTGGCCCATGATTCATCCACTAACATGGACCTATACTGCAGCAGGTCACCAGGGGCTGATCAACATGTTTTGGCTTCACTTAAGGGAAGCTGTCAGACTGTCCATCTTTACACACAGTCTATGGATAATACATGCTACACCCAAAACACATCGAGAATCAATTAGGAGACGCAATACAACCACTTTGCAATTTATGCCATACATTGCCCCCAGATTATGCTCTGTTTAACGGGCAAGTGTGTAGTTGGACAGTCTAAATGCACTTCTGCATGCACCTTACACCATCCAGTACAGAACATTAAACAGGGACCGTGCAATTCTGTCAAAAAAGCTTAAACTAAATTTGTGATTAATTTTGTTTTTAAAGTTGCACAGTACATTATACAGTATGCATACCACCTAAAAATCTGGATCACGTCCTCTATATCTTTAACCACTACGTCTGTTTGAAATATTTGTATTTTGCTCTAGTGGTTGTCTTCTTTATGTCTTTGAATCCAGGCTACATTACTCAGCTAATGTTCAGATAAAACCCATAAAGCACGTTAAGGAACACAACAGCTGACAAGGCACTCTAATTATGTGATTGCCAATTGCCTCTGCAAACTCTAATGAGCCTGAAAACAATCAACAAACAATCAATCTGCCTCGAGCTGACTGACTGGCCACTGGGGTTCACCTAACGTGTCATTTTACAGATATTTCATCTGATGTGCTGACCCGGGGAATGAGTCTTACCTGACTTCACAAGAGTGGACGCTGAGTTCTTTGTGGAGAAGACCACTGGTCAGGTTGTACACCAGCACAGAACCATTACTGGTGCCTGAAAGAAGAAACAAAGACAAAGAGCGGTGCATAAGAAATATGAGACAGACTGGAAAACAAGAGGTCACAAAGCATATAGTTACTTATCTTAGCAGCGTCTACCCTGCAGCAGGATCAGAGAGGCGGTGTGTCAGTGTGACACCCCTGTGTGCTCCCTGTCACTGCAGGAGGTGTGGATTGAGGCAACACATCAAACCCTATGTCACTCAGCTCACAGCCGGAGAACATTGCACTGTTTCATGTGCTGCTGGGAAATAGCACAACAGCCCCATCCTTCCAGAAACTTCCCCTGATTAAATGTTGCAGGTGACATTTGACACTCTGATCAGAAAGTCTGTGGAGGTTTGACTAAGTAAGAATTTTCACATTAGTTCATAATGTAACAGAAATAATTCAACCAAAATCTACTTACTTATTGTAGAAGTTTACCAAATGGGGAGTTTTATATAATATACTTAAGTATAACAAGATCATCTCCTAAACTACTGGACCAATCAGCCTCACACTGTTTGTCAACAGTTATGACTGTCAGCTCAGGGACCTCTAATTGTAGAAGTGACTTCCAATTTTTGAAAAACTAATTTTATTGACTGTTTTATATTGTCATTCACTGCTAGTTCGTCACTCTGACGACTGTTGGTGGCTGCAAGTGATCAACAACTGCTTTCGTTACACAGCAAAGGCATTTCTGACGGATTCAACGACATGCTGTCATGTATGTAGTAACGTCCAGAGGTGCACATTCTGCTGTGATTTAACTGCAATTAGGAAATAAAAAGTATGCAAACATATTTTCATGATGTCGATATGTAAAAAGTCTGAATTTATGTTTTTTCATGTTTGTCTGCAAGATGGCAAGGAAGAAACTCTTAAAATGCTTACTTCCTGAACAGAGCACAGCTCAGAGTTATACCATGCAGGAGATTCTCAACACCCCGGGGAGATCATCACTCCACAGACTCTACACTTAGAGTGCATTTGTAGTTCCTAGTTTAATGTGTATCTGTATTATTTGAACAAAAAGAAGTAATAAAAGCTCTTATCTACACTTTCAGCATTAAACTTTAAAAAGCTGACATTCCATTATGGAAATATCCCTCAAATGATTACAACAGCTTTTTCTCATGCTTTTATAGAATGCCATGGGCAAATTTTACATTACTGGGAAAAACAAGACGCTCAAAACAATTGAGGTCATAACCTAAGCAAAGAAGCTGAAAGACACAACAATTAAAATGATTACTCAATTCTCAAGCATTGCAAAAACACCCCAGCAGATGTGGGAGCAAATAGCAAACCAAAAGTCTACTCTCATGATTCTTGGAAAAGGGTTTAATATGATTTTAAGGAGATTTATTTTTGATGTTTGCGGTGAACAGAGGCAGGTGCAGGAGAACATTTACTTCTATAATTATCCTGAGTGTGATGGAGCTCGGCTGAGGTGCCCGGTCCCTCTGAAAAGGACTGCTCAGCCTGCACCGGGCTTCAGTGAAACGACCACATGCTGACATAACATCTGGAGGTGGTGATAGGCAGTGATGCATAGGCATCTGTGTGTGCGTGTGCCTCTTCCCCTCCTGCTCCCTGTGTAGCTGATAGATGGCATTAAGTGTGGGATTGTAGGATGTTTCAGCAGGAAGTCAGGCAAACAGGAAGTGGGTGGATGGAGATAAACATAGACACTCCTCTCCATGAGTTGCCTCGCGGCCAACGTTTGCTCAGCTTAATCAAGATGATCAAGAAGATGCTGCCCCTCCATATGGTGCGGTGAGCTGAGAGATGAAAAGGACCTGAGTTTGATTCTGGGACAGATTCTTCAAATATGGCAGCCAACACAAAACAGCATCTTGCCAAAAGAAGAATGACACCACTCTGATATATAGCTGGTAAATATGATGCCGCAGCAGCAGCTGATTAGCTTAGCTTAGCATAAAGATTCGGAAACAAGGGGAAACAGCTAACATGGCTCTGTCCAGAGGTAATAAAATCTATATGGGTCACAAATTAACAGGACATTTCCCTCTTTTCCCAATTCATTCAATTATGCTAAGCTAAGCTAAACAGCTACTGGCTGTAGCTTTAGATTTACCATACAGATTCATGAATAGTGTCAATTTTCTCATCTAAATCTTGGCAGGAAAGGGTGACAATTAAACTGGAACTACTCCGTAGGTTTCCATTGAGAGGAATTAATGGAAACCCTGCAGCCAAATATTCACCCAAATCATGGTATAATAAACATTAATATTGCTGTTTATCATGATAAACTGAGCAAATGTTTTTCTCAGTCATTCCAATAAATTTAACAACTTATTAAAGGTGTTGCACATTTGTTCAATATTAATAAAGTACATAAAAGTTTGCAACAGATTACATATTTTTTTTATCATTTCAGTCTGATTTTCCATCTCATATCCCCAATTAAATGACTGACTTAATGAATTCTTTTGGAGCAGTGGAAATCTTTTTCCAACTGATAGGAATCTTTTTGTTGCTTTCGCTGCATTAAAATTAGATTTGATACCAATCCTAAATTTAATATGTTTCAACACCAAGCACAGCTGATGACAGAGCTGGAATCCCCTCAGTTGAACCCAACTTCACAAATAACTGGCGGCTCTGAATAGACTCTTTTGTCGACTGCAAATGTAACCGATATTCCCTTTGACCAGACCACTGGAGCTGAGAATGAGAATCAGTCCATCTGATAATTGTTTTGCTTTTTGAGGTGCACGCCTCAGTAGCTGCCTTCATGTCATTATGTAGGTCTCACATTTTGTAATTGCTGAAGTTATGTTTTTTGCTGTGTTGATACTTTGTTCCACTCTTAACTCTATCATTTTGCAGATCCTAACAATGCAGCAAAGAATAGCTCTCGGGCGAGCATGGATTAATAAATTAGGCATGCCGCCCTCAGATGCTTAGGCATGGATGCTGGTTTGTCGGTGTTTGTGTACATGTCAGTGAAAAAGGCAGGCTCTGGGCCTTTTACCTATCTGTAATGGAGCTGTCAGGTCTCACAAAGATTACAACTTTTTAGACAGGAGACCAGACAGCATTGCTTCTGGGTAGCCGGGTCGGCTGCACAGCTTCTGTAACCTTCCCTTTGGAGGCAGGGAGCATGCATGATTGACAGGTGGGGAACGTGAGAGGCGGAAATAGAGAAAACAGAGACAGGAAACCCTGCCTTCTGTCTAACTGTAATGAAACTGTGACTGGCAATTTCAACCCCTAGTGCTTTCACACCATCAGCAGTGAGCTCATCTCTCGCTTTATTTGCACCTAGTGGAAGGTGTAAAAACCCGGTTTCCCTGGGCTATTCCTCCGTCTGGTGTCGCATCACTGAGACTCAATGAGTCCCCCGTTTAACTCAACCACACATTAGGGAGAAACCTAATGCACACCGTAAGAACGGAGGCCAAGAAAGAGACTGAGCTGTATCTGCCGGGCACTCATGCATGGGTCGCTCTGGATTTAGTGATCAGGTGTATTCTCTGGCTCTTGGTAAACAAGAGAGGTGACAGATGCCAACGCATGCCAGAACACCTGTCACAGTACCAACACCGGCATCATTACTGAGGAAGTGACAATAGAAATTGTAAACCAGGAATGTATTCAATTAATAAACTATGACAGTGCGGGGAAGTAACAGATTCTAAGACTCCAGATGTGGAAATTTCTAATGCTATAGTAACTTCCACCTCGTTGCAAGGGTATATATATATATCACTCCTGACTGAATTAATTAAAGAAATTGGCTAGAAATGAAATATACTGGTCTCAAGATACCATTTTAATTAAACATGCTTTAGCTTCAGAAGCGACTGGACATCGCCTCCACCTTTCAGTGGAGATGTGCCCTCCTTCTAAATCCCCAATGTAATTATCCCGTTCCCCCAACTTACTATTCACAAGCCAGCTCACAGGAAATGGAACAAAAGGCACATTTCAATGATGCAGCGAGAGACTGTTTAACTACTTGACTCTGCAAGCTGACTACGGGGACCTGACAAATGATGTGCATAGAAAACTCAATCGCCCTGTTCTAGTTTCAGATTCAGAACGCCACTGGGAGCCAGCTGTGCCAAGTCAACCCCACACCATCTGCGGCGTGATGGGCTCCGACTGCTGCCGCTCCAGAATTCATATACTGATTGGAAAAAATTGACAGGTCTCAGACTGAGAAGTGTTTTTGAAATGGCTGCTTTTAAATGAATTCTGTTTTTTTTTTATATGCCTCTGAACCAGCAACGGCCATGGCCAGAGGCAATATGTTGTTGGGCTGTCCATCTGTCTGCTTGTCCTTGTGAGCGCAATATCTCAGAAACACCTCCAGTGAAATTCTTCAAATTGGGCATTTGGCATTGCTGTTCATTGGGACATAAGGATGAACTGATTGGATTTGGGTGTTCAAAGGTCAAAGGTCACTGTGAGCACACATCTGTCCCATTCTCAGAAACATGACAAATTGGGAACGCCTGGAGGGAGTTTCTTCAAATTTGACACAAACACCCACTTGGACTCAAGGATGAACTTATTAGGTTTTTGAGGTCGAAGGTCAAGGTCACAGCACTGTAACCTCACATCTGCCCCATTCCTGTCAACACAATATGTCAGAAATGTCCACTTGGACCAAGGAAGAACTGATTAGACTTTGGAGCCAACACTTCAAGGTTACTGTGATCAAAGTGAAGTGATGATATTGTATTGGCTATCTGAACGATTAAAAGTCAGCTTCACTGTGGAGTGATAATTTTCTACAGAAACACTTTTTGGCACTTATTCAACACCATAACTCAGGAACAAAAAGAGAAAGTTTGACGATATTTTGCATTTGGTGACACTGCTCTTGGGTGGCCACCCTGAAACTGAATGT